>JAUCMS010000012.1:3035672-3054196 GCA_032357445.1 Enteromius radiatus | reverse complement strand
TAACTCCAATTTTTCTACTTCTCATGCTAGAATAACATCAGAATAATGTGCGTATATATATATATATATATATATATATATAATAACTATAAACAGCAAAAATCTGTTAATGCCAAGTTTCATTATACATTGAGAAACAGTAATACATCTAGCCTTACATTTTATTGAGGTTATCAGTATAGGTTCAAGTTAAAAACAGATTTGAGTATTTCCCACTCCAATAATAAAGGAACTGTTGATTTGAACAAAGGTATACAAAACACCAAATGAATCCCACATGGAAAGTAGCTTGTGATCTCTGAAAATGTGCATGAATCTCTCTGTACCTGTATGAGAATCTCAGATCTTTAAAGCCTTGACACGTCCGGGGCAGGCTAGCAGACATTAAATTTTCAGGTTTACTGATTTGAGATCTTTTTCATCAATGTCACGAAAGCCTCATGTGGTCAGCATCTCTTTTGATGCCAGCAGCGGGATACAGGCTTAACGCAGCTTGCGCACGACAACACCAGCAAAGCAAAACTGAATCTCTCCGAGACGTGATAGAAACACACATGCTGACAGTGAATATCCTCACGCTTGTGATGTGAGAGAATACTGTGTTATCCCTTTCAGTTTATTAGATGCTCTACAAGGAGGCAATTTACTGTGTTTGCTGGGCTTTATGAGTCCAGTTATTCCCTTGAGAAGAGTTTCTTTGAGTCAATCAATGGAAAACATGTTCACGTTCTCCACACACACACACGCACACATTCTCTGAGCTTTGAACACGGACCACTGGCGTAAGTACATGCATTGTGTGTTTCATGTAGAAAAGCCTTGAATCAAGACAGGGGTAATTTTCCAAACAATATTGTCATTTGCATTAATGTAGAGCTCATGCCTTTCCCAGCTCTCCAACCCTAAATAACCGCATGAGTTAATGTATTGTGTTCTTTTCCCAGCTAATTCCAGCTCTCATTAAAAGTTGTGTCTGCCTTGGGAATTTCTAAACACGCAATTCCGCTTTTGTAGAACATTACAAAGAAACTCATGGAGAAATGGAAAAAATGCATGTCTCAACATTTTTACACCAAGGAAACTATCCTCTGACAAGTTTACCCACAATGCACAGTTATATCTAATGAGGATCGCTAGCTAAGCCTTGAAATCTGTTGATCTCACACATCAGGGTACCTCTCTAATTAAAGAGTTTCTCAGCCAGAAACACTGCGCTCCAAGATCAGACTCCATCTGGATGGACCTGCTCTAGCAGGGCCAATGACGGGGAAACAATAAGACTAACAATGCTTTTGAAAAAATGGGCCACAGACGACTGCTTTCGCTAATGTGTCCTCTGCCAACACTGAAACAGGCAACAGAAACAAGCAGGGTGCAAAATGAACACTCGCCAAGCCCCAAATGCGACTAAAAATTGGTTTTGGAGTGACAGAGTCAACTTGCCAGTAACCTTATTAGGAAATTCAGTATAATAAATGCTTTAAAAAAAATAAATCAAATGTAAGTTATCACAATGACCTGTGCTGGCATATATAAAAAGGATTATATAAAAATAATTATTTTAAATAAATTTATTTTAAATTGCATAGATATAAATACTAGAATATAAAACACACAACCATTCAGAAATACGGGTTCAGTAAGTCTCATGCGCTCACAGAAGTTGCTTTTTTAATATTAAAAAGAACAATAATAAAATAATGCTGTGTACTGCTGTGATCAAAGCTAAATTTTCATCATCATTAATCCAGTCTTCAGTGACATAAGCCTTTAGAATTCATTCAAATATGCTGATTTTCTGTTTTGTAACATTTCTTATTATTATCACTGCTGAAAACAGCTGCTAACAGTCAATTTATTGCATCCTTAATTTAATGTCAATTTATTGCATAATAGTATGCATTTATAAAAGTATTTATATAATAAAGGCATATCAAATATTCTTGTAAATATAAAAATATTTCTTTATTAATTTGTATTAATTTATTTATTAATTTAATTTATTTGTTATTCATTTATTTATTTATTACACTATTAACTTTATTAAATTTAACCAAATATTGTTAAATATGAAAAGAATGAGAACACTTCAGTAAAGAACCCAACTCATACAATGAACTATTTGCTTTTTAGCATGCCTATTATTACTATTTTGGCTGTTTATAAGTACTCATAAAGCACATATTCTGCATGACTGTATTCTACATCAATACCTAAACTTAACAACAGCAAATCAGCAGCAAATTAGTAATTCATTGAGACAAAAGTCATACAGTAGTTAATGATTTGTTATATCAAGAATTAAACCTCAAAATAAAGTGTGACTAAAAGGAAAAATCCTGACTGCTAGGAAGATTTGACTAATACTTGACCCTGGAAACAAGCCAGCACAGGTCCAGCAAGCACACTTTTGAAAACACAGCTGTGATTTGAATTCTACTCACCCAAGAGGTTTCTCTAGTCGGCTGGCCGGAGACCCCACGATTTCACCCAGTGTGCAGAACATCTGGCCAAGAAAGTCCTAGATGGAGCGGGTAGGATCAAGCAGAAGAGGCGGTAAGAGCTTATCAAATACCAACTCTCTGCCCTCTTATAGTAGTGAATTGAAAGGCAAAGACATACGTATAGGTCAAGGGGCTTCTGGGAAGGAGCACGGCCATGTTTACAACAGAGCACAGCATGTAACAGAAAGCACAGGACACAAATGCAATACCAGCCACATACAACAACACACACAATATAGGGTGATGATCAGACCAGAGAAGACAGGGGTGATTAGTAAGCATGCATTAAATGAGATGTGATGAGGATCACAGGAATGGGGAGGAATGGGAAGAAAATATATCCAAATATATTGTATTTTTTGCTTCTGCACAAGTGGTTTTAAATGCTATACTTATTTTTTAAATAACAATAGTTAGTTTTATTATTCAAAACTTTATCCTGTAGGTTTTAAATGTTGCTACAAAAAGCATAATGGTATATATAATATATCTGAGATATTTTTCATGACTGTGGAACCACTATAATAAATATTCATGTGAATATCTGATGTCTGATTTAAAATTAAAAATAAGCAACAATATCTTAAAGGCTCAAAAAGGGAAGCGCATTGCAAAATATATTTGGATTTTCTTTTTTCTTTTTTTTTTAAAGAAACTGATTTGCATGTTAATGTTTTCATTTATATCATATTACAGCACTACTTACGTGTTTGGAAAGATCGGGACTTTTAGAGTCAACATCATATCTGAATTAAGAAGGGGAAAAAACACTGTTATCCAAAGTCTTCAAAAACATTGAGTGGCTAATTAAAAGATAAGCCATTAAAAATAAACTTGAAAAGGAAACAAGTACTTGAATAGACAAGTGCTGAAATAAACACACACACAAAATGTTTTTCAAGTAAACCTGCATAACAACATAAGGGGCCAAACGTGCTTGCTGTGCATAAAGTGAAAACTTGATCTTTCACTATTAGAGAAATGTATCTCTGCCCGGATTCACAAAACATTATTCTTGTTTTCTACCCTAAGAATAAAGTTACAAATATTCTCTATTCTCAAAAAAATAAGAATGATGTAGACAAATATCAGAATGTTTTGAAATGTCATTGTCTTAAGGTTAGGAAATTTTTTTCAAATATTGAGCATTGAAATAAAACACTAGCTATTGTACATACAGTACACAAAACTATTACTACTAGAGATTCACACAAGTACCCAGAAATGACACCGATGACTGATAATATAAATAATGGTCATACATCATGTATTTTTATCCAAAAACTCTACAAAAACAAAACATACAAGTGGTTTGTTTTTCATTTTATTTTTTCAGTAGAGTTCTGAACTCTCGGTGCTAGACTGGCCCAACGAAAATAGTGTGCACACTCACTGCGATCATTACAGTAAAAACACCCTCTCCGGGGTTGATCACCGCATATTTGACGGGAACTCACATCTTAAGATAGTCTTAATAAAATACTTGATAACTTAACAATTTCAGGAATTGTATTTCACATTCTTAAGAAAAAATAAGACACTTTTTATACATTTTTCCTTAAAATGTCTCTAACCTCACTTATATCCCACCTCAAGAGCAGCAAAACTGTTCAGCAATTAAACATGAACACAATAGGTACAATGTACCCAACAAATTATTAGAATGAAAATGAAAAAATGAAAATTTTGTCATTAATCACTTACCCCCATGTCATTCCAAACCCGTACAACTTTGTCTTTGAAGAACAATTTAAGATATTTAGGATGAAAACTGAGAGGCTTTTGACTGTTCCATTGACTGCCAAGTAATAAACACAGTTAAGGTCTAGAAAAGTATGAAAGACATCGACAGAATGCTCCATCTGCCATCAGTGGTTCAATCATTACATTATGAAGTGCCAAGTATACTTTTTGTATGGAAGGAAAACAAAAATAACTAATTTATTCAACATAAAGTATCCTCGTAGCTTCAAGTTACTGTTGCACCACTGATGGCAGATGGGGTATTCTGACAATGCCTTACTAGGCTTTAACAGTGTTTATTACTTGGTAGTCAATAGGACAGTCCTCCCAGTTTTCATCAAAATATCTTAAATTGTGTTCCAAAGACGAACAAAGCTTTCACAGGTTTTAAGAGATTCATTAAGTAATTAATAACAAAAACAAAAAGGGGGACAGAATTTTTAATCTACTACGCTAGATTTGTGTTGCAGTCAGTAACCTGAGAGAGGCTGTTAATGCATGCTCAAGGGACAAAACAGTATCTATAACAATAACTATAATTTAAACTGACACCCATCCACTTCGTAACTTGATAAGCCACAAAACAATCACACATAAACACTTACAAAGGCTAAGATTAAAATGGTCAAAGTAAATCATAATAAAATGGGAAATGAGAACCTAAGAATGGAGGTGTGGAACTTCAGGACTGGGATCAGACGAAATAACTCACAAATCAAAGCGCAGGTTCTGCTTCTCCTCAAAGAAGTAGTCCAGAATGTACTTCCTGACAAACTCCGGGTTTAACGTGTTGTCAATCACCTCTGTTCTTCCAAACTAGAAAGTGGATTAGGGATAGCGGAGGGAGAGACGGGGTCAAAGAGAGAGAGAAAAGAAGGAGAGAAACATGTACAATGAGTAATAGAGGACAAAAAAAAACAAGAATTGGAAAAGTTTGGTACAAAACACTGCAGAGATGAGAATTAAATCTAAAATCGCAACTCCTATCTAATAAAAAACTGGAGTAATCCCTCCTGATTTTACTCTCTTTCTTTATTCTCCTGCTGTCCTCCAGAGACTCGACTAAAGCCGGAGGGCTGGTTTGCTGAGGTGTGAGCTCTGGAAAGGTTTAGTGAAACTTTAAGTCCTCGGTGGCAGCACTAATTACAGCGATGTGGCTACTCCACAGCTCTGAAGATCGGTGACAATTATGTTTGTGCTTAATTAGAGGGGGACTTCAGCCAAGCAGAGAGCTATATTCCTCTGAAGCCCAGCTAGTGCCACCTAACTCTATCATTAACCCCATTTCCCTTTAAAAAAAAGAATAAATAATTGGATAGGTTCCCATTCCTCTTTGTAAGGCTAAATGTGCTACAAACCACCTTTTGACATTTAACTGATCTGAACCAATGTTTGTTTAGTAGCCTGCATTTCACCTCCAGGCATGGGGACTTTTCATACGATATATGTCAACCATAAATTATTCAGTGTCAGAAAAGTTTACATAAATGAATAGACAGCCTGCAAACACAGTTAGTTTCCATGAACTGATATTTAGATGATAACAACCGACTGTTGTAAAGTGTTTTTCACCATTTACAGTGGTTCTCAAAAGAAAAAAAACACACAAGATGCAAACTGAAATCTATTCCTCCATAACACAACAAGCAGAACCATTCATCTTGTAAAACCACAAAATTAATCATGTTAAATTAGGTTTATATATCAACACTCTTTTTTACATTTTACAACTTTACATTGACAAATGTTGATATTTTAAAACAAAAGGTAACACTTTATTTTACAGTTACCCTAACCCTAACCCTAACGACCTTATTCTCCACCCCTAATCATACTCATACCTAATCTTAATAACTACCTTATAAGCAGCAAGTTTTGAATTTATTGAGGGAAAAGTAAATAGTTAATAGTGAAAAAAAAAAAAAAATATATATATATGTATATATATATAAATTTAGACACTGAAAACATTGTTAATTCAAAAGTCAAATAACCGTCTATATAAACCACCATAGTTTCCTCATCTTTCTGCGCGGACATGATCAGCGTTTGTGGGTGAGACGGCTATATTGCATCCCTGCACAGCGGGCTGAGCATCTCCTTTGGTGCACCCCAGAAAGACGAGATGTCTGTTGCAGCATCAGAGGGAGAGTCGTCTGGTAAGGTGAATGACTCGCCAGGACAGCGCCTCTCCGTGGTCGCTGCCTGTCAAGCTGTCAGTTATGCTCCTCCGAGCCACCAAGGGGATCAGATTGGAGGTGTCCATGGTGCTCCCGTCCGATCCCTCGAGCCTGGATTATTGGTTTTCCTCCCTGGAAAATCCCCTTGAGGAAGGACCTTCTTGGGCACAATCTGGCACCCGCGTCTGGTTCATGGACTGCATGCGTTAGACCTCCGGCCTTTCCCAGGGCATGATAGATAATATCGAGTTGAGCGGAAACAGCCTGTCGAGACAACACTCCTGACCACTGGTAATCTAGTGGTGCCCCCTTATTTGGCCCCCGGGGCATTGGGAAGGTTACGTGCAGATCAGGACACGCTGGTCCTGCCGGCACGAGGGTCTCTGCATAACGTGGCCTTTTCCATGGGTTTGTTCCTATATGTAACGTCAAAGTGACTAGACTGAAAGGGAAACGTCTAGGTTACGAAGGTAACCCACGTTCTCTGAAGGAGGGAACGGAGATGTTACATTCCCTTGCCACGACCCTAGGTCACGTTGACGCCGGGTTGCGGATCGGCTCCTCAGTGAAAAACAAATGAGTGTATGGCATCCGCTCTCTCTTATACTCACACTGTGACTACAGTAGATGCAGCTGGATGTTATATTCATTGGCCTTTTCAATAAGGCTCAGAGGTGGTTGGTCTCTCATGCGAGTTCCCATATGTAACATCTCCGTTCCCTCCTTCAGGGAACGTGGGTAACCTAGACATTCTCATATATAATTTAAATAATAATAATAATAGTAGTAAAAAAGTAATAGTTTCTTTATAGAAAACGCAGGGAAAGTTGTACTGAAAGAAACTGTTGTACTGTTGAAAGAAATACTGATAAAAATAATAATAATAATAAATACTACAGTTCAAGCCAAATGCGAAACCTTGTGAAAGTCAGGAGTTCAAATTACTCATGCAACAACTAAGTAACACCTTTAATTGCAGTATCCACAAAGAGCTTTCAACCATCTAATGAATAAAACCTAATTAGCAAACAAGCACTGTGCTGCTGTTCTGGTAGAACTGAACCTTTCAGACTGCTCTGTTCATTTCAAATGAACAAGCTAAAAGCCATATAAAGTGAGTCTTAATTATTAGCAATTATTGACAAATGTGTGCAATTGCTATAATCGCTCCTCATCTTAAACAGATAGATGACAATTCGCAGTGTAGACCGGATATTAATGTTATACTGTACATTTCCTTTTGCCTAAAGAAAGAACTAAGAAGTCTATGTAGCTTTGCAAATACTTTATCAGGAATGACAGCAAGGAAGTCTCGTAATTAAAATGTCTAAACTCCAGTGACGTGTAGGTTTAGGGTAGGTCATTCATACAAATGCATACAGATCGTTTATACAGTATTATTATACATTATTTCTGGTCCATATAAAGCTTTTTAATAATCTAACTGGCATTAACATTTGGCTTATGCTTCATTTGGTATGGAAAAGGTTTTACAAAACCCTGCCCCATGGCACCACTAACACAAGTGACAACACACACACACCCCTACTCAAGAAAGACTGTCATATCTCCAGACTGCACACATAAGCCAGTGTGAGAGAGTACATAAGAACAAAAGGATTTACATGGCAATAATGTCATCATTAGGTTGACTAGGACAGTGGTTGTAATAGGTTATTAAATTACACTTGTGCTGCCAGCCATAAAATATCAAGTTTTCTTATTTCTTTTACAGCATTATGTTGGTGCAGCTTTTGGTAAAATAAATCAACCTGAATGAATGATATATTGTAACTTTTGTAAAATAAACAATTACTGCTGGGTCAACTTGATACACTAAAAAATTTGCTGTTGTTTCTTTTACCCAAATTCTGGGTTCAGCTTGTTTGGTCATTTTATTGGGTAATTTTTTGAAATATTTTTACCCAGGTGCTGAGTCATATTTAATGTTGGTTTATTTTTTTTTCTACTAACTGTTGGATTGAGCTGTTACAGTCAGAGTGGGCTTTCTCCACCGATTTGGTGCACTCTTTCCAGGAAATAAAAGTTTGTATACATGTTTTTGTCATTAGCGAAGTCTTTAATGTAAATTACATTATTTTACACAACCTGCATGCAACATAAAGACGAGATACCAGTCAGCTGTGTTATTTATTGTTCTATGGAGTTTATTATATTATAATACTGAGTGTAATTGATCTGATGTTAAAATATGTTTTCTAATCTCTGCACAGTTTGTTTATTAACTGGTTATGAAGTCAGTTGCGCCATCTCTCAGCTACAAAGTTCCCAGATCTCCTGAAGAGTCCATCACCGGTTCAGATTTTGGTGACAGACCAGCACTCGTTCGATGAAAAGCAATTACAGAAAACGGTTAAATGCACGTAAAATTAAATGCCACTTTTGAATGTGCCTTTTTGTATTTCTAAAACGATTGTTTAAAGAGTTTAAATGTATGTAATGAATTGTAATTAAATGTATGACGCACACTGTGCTGCGTTCATTGTCACGGGAACATCCCAGCTAAAGACAATGAGGATATTTTATTGGCGCTCCATTTGACAAGTGCATTCCAAATGACTAAATAATGACACGCACGTGCTCTGCTCACTCAAGTTTCCACTAACAAGGGGATAGGTATGATCACTTTGATTTGGAAAATGACCATAAACTGTACACAATATGCAAATCGATACACCCCTACTGTTGCCTATAGTAATTCTGTGTGTCATTTCTTATTTTCTGCCTATTTTAAGCCAAGCAATATAATATTTTTGAAACAACAGAGGACAAATTAAATAACCCAGCATGTTGGATAAAACCATCTATAGCGTACCAAGTGAAAAATCTTTATCTGAGTACATTTATTAAAAAATGTTTTTTATTCTACAATAAAACGCAACAGCTCAAATCTTTGACACTCACACTACTGTTGTGAAATCCAAACATTTCCAAACAATAAATTCTCCTCCAGAACTTGACAACCTGAGGTGACGGTTCTGTCAGAAAGCAAGCTCTTGCGCAGAGATTGCATGGACAGTGGGCAGGATGTCATGAAAGCATTGAAGCTTATATAATAAAAAGGCCCAAAACCCCTTTTCAGTACAGGAAACCAGCCAAGACCCTCACAGGAATGAGTTGAGGAGACCATGCTTGACAGAACAGTGGAGCACCATGGTGTATCAATGTAATATACTGAGAGATGCGGTGACAGTGAGCAGAACCAGCACTAATCATCTACTGTTGTTCAGATGTGTTTGTATTATTGAGTGTCAAAAAGGCAAAATTGTCTTTCTGTCATACCCCAAGCCTGAACTCTAACAGTATGTCATGTAGATTAGGTCCTTCGTGTTATTACTGAATGTCCTTTACCCAACCTGGCCTCATGACATAAATTTACTTGGGTGCACTTTTTAGCGATATATAAAATACGTACCAATAAGTACATATTACTGCAGTTTCAACTTATAAAGCATCATTTTCACACATTTACTTGAAGAATATCATGTTATGATTTCAAAACAATATTAATATGCAGGGAGATTTGAAAACTGATGCTTTTGAATGTTAGCATCACACATGCGCTGCTTATATCTATGTGCTTTCATGTAGGTTTGTTCGGTAGCTCACAGAGTACAGAGATGTTTGAATCCTGCGTTACTATGGTTCGACAAAGAAGTTCAAATCTGTGTAAAAGGAAGTTTAAAGGACATGGTTGCATCAACATATGTGGTTTTTTTTTTTATATATCAGTTTTGCATTTGTTAACACTATCAGGTTGGTGTTGGGTTGGATTTGGGGTAGGGCATACAGTATTTCCAGAATAATAGAGCATTAACTTAGCAACAGTCCCCCGGATATTTTAATTGTGTTATTCACACTGAATATAACCAGAGTGCTTATATAAATAGACAGCTGAGAAATGAAGCATGCCAGGATTTATTGCTATGGTGAGCTGTCATCGCCTACAAAAAACCTACAAATATTCTGCCGGTGTATGAGGCAGCCCTCTGCTCGCAGTATTATATCTAACAGCCAAGGGACAGGGCAAAATCATCTGCCACTGGATAAGAAAATTATTTTTTTAATAAAAAATCTTTGTTGCTGTATTTGACCATTTGTGAGGTACCTGTTTGGTTGTTTTTATTTCATATCAGTTCTGATATTCAGACAGCAAAACGTTTCTTTATCAGCTGTCATTGAGGTTTATACAGCAGTTCTGATTATGCCTACAAAATGTCACTGTCTGTTTCAGTATATGGGTCAAAGATGGAAAAGTGTTTAACCCTAAAAACAATAAGTGTAATACGGATTTATATTGTTAAATTTTTTTCTGTTTGCATTACTTGCAATTTTGCTTTTGTTTTTCTGAGCCAAAAATAAATAACATTTTTGCAGTTTTTTTTCTTGATTTACTAAATTTACCCACCAAAATGTCAGATAGTGTAACAATCTTGTCAGACATATTTGCAACAAAAATTAATTTATGACCTATTAAAAGATGAATTACTTTAACACCAAATACTATAGTTGTTTTCAAATGTGCTACTATCCTAGGTATTGCCCATTTGTCAGTAAGATTTTGTATTCTCAAAAAAATTATTTTATATATTTTAATATGTACAAATCAGAATGAGCATGTTGTTTGAATTTTTACATAACTATTGTGTTACACTGAATGACAATGTGGCATTATTAGTTTTAACTTAGTGCTTAAAAGCATTATGTAATTTCTGCACACACACGTTTATTGACTTGCGTTCTTCTGTTGAACACAATTTGATTAAAACAAGTTTTATAATGTGGTTGTACATAATCTACCAAGATACATATTTGCATAAAAAGCAATGAAAGTTAAACTAGTGAAACTGCAGTGAATTACATTTATAGGTACATTTATGCAATAGAGGAGTTGCACTACTTGGTCATTTAATGCTATTAAAGATCATGTTTATCATACTTATAATACTAATAATATTTAGTATGTAACAGACCACTAACCAAAAACATCAAAGCTTAATCTGTACCACCCAGCAGGACAGTCCTCTTCTGATTCATAACTTCAAATTGGAAACGACAGAAACTGACTCATCGTTATAAAGACGCAGTTGGATAAACAACACTTTTTCAGTACTGCAGGTCGAGACAGAACAGAGAGCTGTTGTACTGGGTGTTGCTTGTTAGTGATAAGATGTTGGATGTGTTTTGATGGCATACAGAAGAAGAAGAACAGACAGCGGTTTGACTGCATGCTGCTGCAGGGAGAGCCGACACGCCTGATTGGACAACAACACCAGAGATGAAAACCATAGCAATGCAAGCTGGGAACGCTCATGGAGTATGCGTGTGTGTGTGTGTGCACTGACCTCTCTCCACTGCTTGGTCTCCACACCCTGAGTGTATAAGACGCACACTGTGAAACGGGACAAAAATAGCAAAAATTATCTCACAAAAAAAAGGTGTAGCTGTTATTGGGTGATACCCTTTCAAACAGTGATGCACTGAAGTGAAAAGTCTGGTCCGGAATGAAAACCAAAAACTGAAAATGAAGGCCAAATAATGAAAAATAAAAATAAATGTTAGTTGTATATACAACTAAACTGCACATACTGTTTTGGGTCACCATTGACTTACATAGTATTTTTTTTTTTGTTCTACTATGGAGGTCAATGGTGACCGAAACAGCCTGGTTATAAACTTTCTTCAAAATATCTTCCTTTTTGTTTGGCAGAACAAAGAGATCACAGATTTGATAGAATTTTCATTTTTGGGTGAACTATTCCTTTAAAATAATAATATGCTATTTAAAATGGTTTACCATTCGAGAGTATATACATAAATATATACAGTATATACTCTCCACACTTCCTATTTTTATACAACACCACTTACAGGGTTTGTAATATGTATCTACTGTATATGGCACTTTCAATGTAATCTGTGTTCATTATGTAGCCATTATGATTTCAATACATAAACACTTCTCTTTTGTGTTTCAAAAAAGAAAATCATTCTGGTTTCTAATACTGTGCTGAATTGAAATATTTTGAGCATGCTATTTATTTTAATATTACTGCTAGCAGATGAGAAGTAAAAAGAGATTTCTTTCAGAAAGGAAAGAGATTCACTTAGTTAAAAGGCTGAAACTCCAACCACCTCTTTCTTTTCTCCTTCTCTCTCTTTTTCAACTCAATCTGTCAGTTCTCTTCAAAGGGTTTCTATGAAACTTGCTGCCACTGCGCATTTGAGTTCATGTTTCATTCAGGTTGGTTGGAGTCATGCAGAGCATTGTAGATGAGAAGAACTCATCAGAATCATGCTGATGTTTGATGAGAGGAGAAAGACAAGAGATTACAGAGAAAACGAGTGGGGGTCGCTAATTAATGCAGAAAATGAAGAGACGATAGCTCTTCCATTGGCTGTACTCACGTGGATCAGATTTGGAGAACGTGTCTCTGTCTAAAAGATTCCTGCGGAGAAAGAAAAAAAACAAGATCAGTATAATTCTGACAGCACGATTAAACGCTATCAGTGACACACTGACATGTGAAGCTTTATTGAAGAGGCTTTTTGACAATTTCATTAAACTGGCTTATTAGAATTCTACAAAAGCAGATATCAGGATAAAGAAATGTTGACTTCCACAAAAATACTAAGGGGATTTTCAGGTTTAAACCACGCTTAAATAGCATCACATTGGTCATTTCAACTACTGTAGCGGCGGTTATCACTTTCAACATGTAATGTAAACTTATGTCTTCTGAAACAATACAGTACGTATTAAAAGACAAAGAGCAGCTTTAAACTATTTAAAGTTATATGTGAAATAAATATTAAATATATCTATCATATATGATCATTTAGTAAACTATAAAATATTGTGAAGCGATGTACACGGCTCTCCAGATATAAGGACACTTGAACACTGAACACAGATATTGATTCCAGCGCTAGAGTTTGACTTCTGTTGATATGAGCTGTGTGCATCACTCCCAGCGGCACGGCTGTCATCACATCACAACGTCTAGATCAGAAATGGCATTTCTATTATGAGGATTACACACACACACACACAGGATGGACTCAGGCAGAATAGATGATCAGAGGGAAATGTGCGGTTTTGCTCTCACTAACAAAGCAGCTGTGATTATAGGTTCTCTCAGCAGCCCTTACCCTACAAGCTTCTGCTTCACCTCATCTACAGGAACCTGCTCATAATCCTCTCATTTTCCTTAATCAACCGTGTTTATGCCCACTGCAGACGATAATTACCATGCTGGCCTGAGCCATTAGGAATACAGGAACTGACAGCAGGGGGGGGGAATAAGTGGACTCTCGTTTATTGTTACTTTTTCATTGTATAGTATACTTTTTATAGTATAAACTGAAATTTGATCTATAGCACTTATTTTAACTACACTGTAAAACAAAATTTACAGTAAAAAAACGGCAGTTGTGGTTGCCAGAATTGTACTGATAAACACTAAATGCAAGACTGTCAACATTCAATATAACATACAACCCTAATATACATTACCGCTGAAGAAGAATAATAGTTATTTTGAAGAAAAAAAAACATCAAATTCAAACAAAATATGAAATGCAATGCAGGGAATTCTGAGAAGGTCAGTTTACGGTTTTCCCGGTTGACAAAACATTTTACAGGAATTAACCATTTAACAAGTTTTGGCTGCAGCATTTTCACATTTTTTATCGTTAAAATCAATTTTTACAGTGTGCTGTACTCATAGCTCATGTCACGCCCTGCACTATTTTATTATTTTACTAGTTTATTTTAAGACACTTAAAATAATCAAGAGATGCTTTTTCCAACACTTAACAACAGGCATAACCAACTGGAACCAAAGCAACTGGAAACTCTGCATGCTTGCGTGTCAAATGAACAGAAAGATGTAGCATTTCATTTACCCAGAACCAAACCTAAATCTATTACCTAAAACTTTAACATGATTCTTTTGCAGCCTTGAAAACACTGCAATATTCTTCAGACAACGCCAAACTATTTTTTTCTTCTTTCATTCACTCTGAATTTCAAATATGGAAATGAATCTACCCTGCTTTTTCATAAACGGTTGCTCAGAGGCCAAATGTCAGCGATATTATTACCTTTCTCACATGCAGAATAAATGCAGATGGCAGATAAGGTTTAGTGAAACATTTAGAGATCTGTGTGACTAAATTTATTCTGAACTCATCATCCATGACACTCATTCCTGTTTATGCTTAGTATATTTAACTTGGAAATAAGAAATGCTCATGGCGTTTACACAGAGGCATATACATAGTTATTTGTTGTGACAAAGCCACCAGACGTCAGAAAAAGCCACCAGAAGTTAACAGCAACTGCTGGCAATAAAACAAAGTTGAGCAGTTAAAATTTATGCAAATAAACATTAAACAACCAACACCGGTGTAGAAATTGATGTCATGTGATCCCCTGCAAGAAATCAGAACGATTACAACAAAGAAATAAAAGTAAAATGCATTAAATTCTTATAAATGTACTCGTTGTATTCGTGTTGGTTTAATAAAATGTTTAAAAACGTACGTTTTTTTTTTTTTTTTAGAAAAGTTACAATCAAATGATTGTAAGCATGCAATAAGGGAGTTGGACATGTAACCCAAAGGTCGCGGGTTCGAGTCCCAGGTCTGGCAGGGAAATAGCCTATACATTTCAAGGGGGTTTTAGCCATTCATTTACACCCTAAAAAGTCTAACTTTTTAAAAAGGGTCTCAAAGTGCAAGTTACAGCTTTGTAAACTACAAATGTGTGTAAGAAAAGAACAATTTATTTGATATTTTACGAATTTTTCTGACAGTCATGAGGATCTGAGGATCTTTCCTATAACATCACATGACCCCTACCTATTTAGATTATTCTGTATTTTGTATGTTGTGTATTGTGCAACTTGGAAAAACCCAATAAACATAATTTTCAAATATATGTATACAGTATATATCACACCAGCTCCCTCCAGTTCACCCCCTGTCATAAACGCAACTTTAACCAAGTGTTTACATGTAAACATGTCACCATTTTCAATTTTGATAGTAATGTTTTGCCTGTCTCCAAAAAGCCTGTAGAAAAAGCATAAAGCAGGTGTGGATGATTATGTTTGTAAATTACGCTGTTTGCTTGGTGAGTTTAATTTCAATTACTCATTCACTTTTCAACAGCCCAAAATGTAATTAACGTTAAGTATTGTTCTCTGCATATCAAAAAGCAAATAATCAGTCTGATCGTCTCCGTCATGCAGTTTGAAAAACATTGTGCACTCAATACCATGTAAAATGCATTTTTAAGTAACATCCTCCGAAGGGTGAACAGTTATACTGTATCATAGTGATGGCTCAGCATGAGTACCTGCCATTCTTCATTAATTGCTAACTCCATGACAGCAAGTCGCATCATTAAACTCTATTCATGTCCTTGTCATCACACCTACTGAAAATCAGAATATCTTGTCCAAAGCTCAGCAAAGGTTCTTTTCTTTCTCTCCAGGCTCTGAGGAATCCTACTGGAGGTTTAATTATAGCCTTTAAGAGCTGCGAGATGAAGCTGAATCTGTTATGAGTATCGCTCTGAACCCCCTGTGTCTCGAGAGCAGGGAATCTGTCCACCTTGTTTCCTTCTTTCTGTATCAATCCGTCTTTCTCCAGTGAAATTTATATATCCCAGTTCGATACTCTGTGACCCTGAGAAATGTGCTGTTGAGGTCAACAGAGAATTCATTAAAGATTAATCAAAAATGTTGTTTTATTTCAGAAAGGTTATCTGAGAGTTGTGTGGATGGGCACGAGCTACTTGGACACGTCTGGAGTAACAGGATTGTGAGTTGCTGTGGCAATGGAAATTATTGTATTGTTGAGTGTGACATGGCGTGATTATATCACAGTGGTATAAAGGTTAAGCAGGTTTTTGTGACTTTAAAGATCAATGAACAGTTTCCTTTCTGTGGTAATGTGAAGGAAACCCTGGGCTAAACCCACATAATATATTTTCAATCTACAGTCTATATTGTTGGGATAATGAACAGAGAGACTGCTGTAGATCACTATACTGACCTGGCATTCTGTGTTTTTGTCACATGTATTGTAGACGTACAAGAATACACTTGCAGTGTTGGACTTGTACACTCTATAAGTGGCTTAAAAAACTGACTGGGTGACTCGTTTTCATTAGTAGTACTGTCAAGCAATTAATCGCAATTAATCACATTCACATTTTTTTACATATATGTGTGTGTATACTGTATATATTTACTATGTATAAATAAATACAGACACACACGTGCATATATTTAAGAAAAATGTGTTATATTTATATATATATATATATATATATATATTTAAGATATATGTATAAACTTGTAAAGATTTTTTTTTTAATATACTGTATGTGTGTTATTTATATATACATAAATAAACACAGTATACACACACACACACATATGTAGTAAATATTAAATAAAATTGGAGTTTAGCCAGCTCTTGAACTCAATTATACATGATGATAGTGATGCGGTCTGATGAATAGTGTTTGGTCAGGAAGCTATATATCTGAATATCATTGGCAACAAGTGGGACTGAAAACCAATGTAAATATTAAATAATAATGGGGCAAAAATGTCTTGGTTACATATGTAACCCTTGTTCCCTGAAAAAGGGAACGGAGACGTCACGTCGGATATGACCGACGAATTCGAATCTTGCAGGTCCCCTAACCTCTTAATGGAGGCCAGTGTGAGCAGGAGCAAAGTTTTCATTGAAAGAAACTTGAGCTTGACTGCTGGCAAAGGCTCGATAAACTAAAATAAACCCCTAGGCTTTATTCTAGACCTCGGCAGAGAAACGGGTACCCCACCCCCTTGCAGGTAGTGGAGTCTGGTCCGCAGCTCCGCGATGGTCATCTTCCCAAAGAGAAAACATAACTCATCCACAAACGCCGTCTCAGTGTGCTTCAAACCCAGGCACATAAGGCAGCGATCGTGACCATTGCTCGGCACCAGGTAACGACCACATCCAGAAACGTATGACATCTTTAAAAAGACGCATATTTACAAAGACGTACCACCCGTGAGTTGCTCTTTTAGCTGCTCTCTTAGTGTGCTGAGGTGCACAGGGGAGATGGCTGCCTGCACATAACAGTGGGGTAGTGCAAACTGTTGTGGCAACCCACTCGACACTGGAACCACCGCCGCTGTAGATGCCATAACACCATCCACTCTCGTCTTCAATCACTGACGTAGATCGGGGAGCTCAACCCATGAAACTCGGCTCCGAAGCGAAAAGCTAAAGTGTGCTACATCCGCTGCAAATTTATACTCACGCTGTGATCAGCTGCAGCTGGATGCAATCAGCGCATGCTAATGTTCATTGTCGTGTTTTCATACACGCGAAGTAGATAGGTCCCAATTCATCGGTCATACCCGACGCGACTCGGAGTGGCCGAATGAAAGGGAACTGAGCCCTGTGGAACACCCTGTGTGAATAAGACAGAGGGAAATTTCTAGTCATGCATGGTGATGCAGTATTGTCTGTCTCTCAGATGGGAGGATAATGCAGCTCCTATCGTGCCAAATTCTGAGAGGCGCATGAGTAATAACTTTTGAAAGACAGTATCAAAGGCTGAGCAGAGATCGAATATTAAGAGTATTGAAAGACTGATTAAATCACCAAAAGGTCATCGATAACCCATACTAAACTGTGATGCAAGTACTGTAAAACCAGACTGAAATATACAGCATAACTGATCACTGAGAGCTAGAAATGACAACAAAAACTGTGATAATTAGCAATGTATGCTGGGTTCAGATTTGGCATTTAAGAATAGAGTAAAAGCAGCAGTCTTGAATGAAACTGGGACAGTGGCAGAGCTAGGAATGGATTTTCAAAACATTATTGTTATATCTTCATCACATCACATTTTAAGAGTCAAATTATTTTGTTAATAATTTGTCAGCTGCAACTGTTTTTGACAATATGGGCCGGTTTCCCGTTCAGGAATTAGATTAAGCCAGGACTAGACCTTTGCTAATTTAGGACATTTAAGAATTTTTAGAAACATGTCTTACAA
>JAUCMS010000012.1:3003481-3019131 GCA_032357445.1 Enteromius radiatus | reverse complement strand
ATTTCAGTTAACGAAAATGCTTTTTTAATTCTAGTTTTAGTCTTTTCGTTCGTTTTCGTTAACTATAATAACCCTGCGCGGCACTACCAGAGACTCGCTGAGGTTTGTCCAAGAAGTCGCTAGATTTGACGCTTGTCTGTATTTTGGAAAAATGTCACAAAGGGGCTCCAAAAAGTCGCTAAATCTAGCGACAAAGTCGATAAGTTGGCAACACTGCTTCTTCCATTGTCGAAGATAATGTGTATTGCGTGGTTACGTGCAACGTCACGTGATCTCAACCGCGATTAAAACGATCGACCAAAATCTCTATCGGTTGACAAATTTCTACCGGTATATCGGCCACACCTATGTACTGTACACATATGAAAAAAAGATAAAAGATATGTGAAATAATGTGTTGAAATTTCATTTCAAAATTCATTTACATGTCTCTAGACTCTTACATCCCTGAATGAGATTTCTTCTAGCAAGAAGAACAAAAATTACTCCTACTGTACATAGTATTTGTAACATTTCTCTCATTGTGGTAGTACAAGAAATGTGTTTCATAGCTGTACCCAGCATGCTTTGCCTTGGCAAGTGCCTCCATTGGAATAAAGCAAAATCTAATGCTGCTAATTCATCATCAAGCTAGAGGGAACATGGAGACGGCTCACGTGATGAGGCCTGTCAGAAAACATATGTTGCCCAAAATGAAAACGGCCATTGGTGAATGCAATATTGCCAGCTTTTTAACAAGCAGACTGGTTGGTTTTCAGCCTCAACCCAGCTATCAGTCATTCCAACAATCAATGCTAATGAAGCATACACACGTGCTTCAGTATCACCTCAGCCGTAAATACAATTAGAAATATAACATCTGGATTAGTCACTGTGTCATTACAATTGGATTGATATAAATGACACCCAATGTGTGCCTCTTTTTATGTTATACGGTGAAAGATACATTTTTATTTGTCCTGCTTCAAACATACATTGTTTTCATGGCATATTGCATTGCATTACTTGTTGCGTTTTCTGTCTGTCATTACCAATCAAAAGTGTTTATTTAAATGTGAAGGCTTCTTGCATTTTACTAGGTGTAAATCATACAAATCACCACACCTACCGATTACAGAAACCATGCTTTAGAGCGTTCTCTGGAATCAAACCCATGATTGCATGATCACATGATTACATAACAGTGTATATAACTCGATGCGCTACCAACTGAGCTATAAGAAACACAAATTGTGATGCAGATAAAAGAGTACAAAACATTAATACAAAAATGTCCTGGTGCCAATAGGGTTGCACTTTATTTTACAGTACATGTACATTGTACTTACCTAAGAAAGGGTTAAATTTAGAGGTAAGGGTTTTTACCTACAGTAGTTGTTGTAATTACCATGAAATTACATGAGGAACAGGACTGTAAAATAAAGTGCTACCAAAGTTTATTTATACTTAATGTATGAACAAGTCAAGATATGGTTAGTTTTTTTTTTTTTTTATTGTTTAATTTAACTTAATTAAAAAAATGTTTTATATATTTTAAAAATACATTTATTATTTTTAATCCTATTATTATTTATCAATTTATTTTAAAATAGAGCATTAAATTAACAACCCTACAACATGCTAACTAAGTTAAAATTAGCTAAAACGCATCACTAGTTGCAAACCCAATAGTGTCAAACTCCTTTCATCCACCAGTAATTTAATTATAACTTCTGAGACTCATTATGAGATCATCATTCTTGTATTCCAGACCGGACCTGTCTCTTCGGTGGTCTTGAGGCAGTCTGCATATATAACCAGGTCCCTCTCCGCTCCACTAGCTCTGTCAGGTGTGTGACTGTGATGAGACAGACAGAAGCACAGGGGCGTCCCACTGTCCCACACACATTCTGCCACCACAGTCGGCATTGCTTTCAGTTTCATGGTCTACTCGCTTGGCCCAGAGCAGTTATCAGCTCCAGAAAGAGACCACGCAGCCGGTCGCATTTGGTCAATTTAGCCACAAAGAACAGGAGGCAGATCCTCTTTTTTGACAGAGAACGGGAGAGATTCTGCACATGAGTCAAAGCCAGATGGAACGGAGGAAGTGCATTAAAAGTCAGAGAAATAGAAAGATGATTGAAAGAGTCACTCGTGTTTGTCACAAATTAAGGACGCACATCAAAGAGCCATTAGCGATTAAGAGTGATTATCACAGACTATGCCTGGAAGTTAACAAATCATTACAACTATATTCTCTGGCATCTACTCTACTTAGACTACTTGGCAAGTAAAAACCAACACCAGTTACAATTCTGTGGTTTGCAGTATGTGAACTGGAAATATCTGTGGGTACAGGTAATTACAGACTGGTGCAACAACAGCCTGCACTCAAAGAGTCTCCAAAAAAAAAAAACATTCTAACATAATTAAGTGACCCTCATGTTGTTTTAAACATTTTTTAAACATAATTTTTAACACACAAAAAAACAAGGCATTTTGAAGAATTTCGATAACAGTTTTTGGTGACCATTCATCCAAGAAAAGTTTGAAAGACATCGTCAGAATAGTCCATCTACTATCAGTGGTTATGAAACTACATACTTTTTGAATAAAGAAGAAACCCCCCCCCCCCGCTAATGGTGCTTAAAACACTGATTAACATGCTCAGCTGTGTTGGATCAGAGCTAAACTCTGCAGTGCACTGAACCTCCAGAGTAAGATTTGAGAAACCCTGCCCTACACCAAAACCAACACAAGAACCTTCAATGCAAAAGCAAAATAATGTTGCAATCGTGCTACTTTGTGCACTCCCTTGGACTACACAAGAAAGTACAGTACTTGTGTCAAGTCCTAGACACCAGCCTATAAGATATGTTCATTTTAGCCAGTTCTTGCCATCTGAGAGAATGAAGTCTACTAGACAAAGTACGCAGGGTTTGTGGTTCACAGATGCAGATTGTATTTTTCAGCTTTAAACACCATTTTAAAAAGTGAAGTAGCAAAATATTTCATATTTGACAACTATCATCCAGTGATGCAAACTTCTCAGCTATTATGAAGAGAATGTTTTGATAATAACGAATTAATCCTTCCTTCCCACTATAAATAAACCCATTTCCCCTACATCCGCATCTCGCTTTTATGCACCCCTCCTCCTCCCCATCTCCTCCTTAGCTCCACTCCTTCCTCCAGGGGTGTAGACGGAGATCAAGCCGGACGCCGAACCACTAAACTAGGGTTCAAACCGCCAGGGTTCGGAGTCCGCCGATTCTCCCGGCTCGCTCCCCGGACAGCACGCCAAATTTGCTTTTACTTTTATTAATGAGGAAGCGTGAACTCGTGAATTGAAAATTTGGTATAATTTATACAGTATGATTGATGCAATTTTTAACTGGATGTGATGAGAAAAGAAACATTTTCCATTTTCAACTTATTAGGTATTAAAAAAAGAGTGAATGTGTGTATATTTGTGACCCTGGACCACAAAACCAGTCATAAGGTTAAATATAGCTCAATAAATCTATTGATATATGGTTTGTTAGGATAGGACAATATTTGTCCGAGATGCATCTATTTGAATATTTGGAATATGAGGGTGCAAAAAAAATCGAAATACTGAGCAAATCATCTTTAAAGTTGTCCAAATTAAGTTTTCTTAATGCAAATTACTAATCAAAAATGACATTTTGATTTGTTTACAGTAGGAATTTTACAAAATGATCTTTACTTAATTTCCTAATGATTTTTGGCATAAAAGAAAAATCAATAATTTTTACCCATACAATGTATTTTTGGCTATTGCCCAGCGACTTAAGACTGGTTTTGTGCTCCAGGGTCACATTGTAAAAGGATTACTTACCTAATTATCTAAAATTACCTCGATTCTGGACTTAAAAACTTGGTTAATCAATGCTAATAAGGTCAAGCTGTATCTTTAAAAGAGGCACTAATGTTTCTTCAACTTAATGGAATACAGAAAACTCCTGCAAGGATACACCCAAAGTACAGAATGATGTTTTCAATAACAAAAGAATTTAGCTTCCAGTCTGACATGGATTTGTAGAGAATGCTTTTCAAAATCACTTATAAGAGAAAACAATCAGTAGAGTTGAGTGGCTCATGAACACACTCGCTAAAATCATTCACAAGAGAGAGACTCTTCTGCTTCAAATCAAAATGAAGAAAACTCACACTCTCTGCCGGCATGGCAACCATGACCGAGAAAATGAACAATTGGATGAAGTTATTTACGGCATCTCTGCCACGTCCATCAGAAAAACCAATAAAAAGCACCAGTCAGCCATACAGAACAGCTATTTGTGAGAGACCGAGGCAAGATTGACAATTGCCATGTGTCTGTGCATGTTAGAATACAGGGACCAGGGGTCAGACCTCTGAGGATCAGAAAAATCAATGTTCCCTGTGATCATAACAGCTCAGGCTGGACTAGATCTCCGCTGGGGTTTCTGAGGTTGCCATCGCCTCTGCTTCGAACATCAATCGTTCGGTGATTCTTATCAGCGACGACAACCCAAATTCTGTTTCAAGAAATCTATTTTATTCTGTTGGATCAAGTTTTTTTTTGTTTACTTCCTCAGTGCTTCAGTGGACTGCGTCTTCATGGCAGATTGTCCTTTGAATATGGTTTTGTCATTAGAGTGACTGTGGAATGTGGGCAGGCTGTCGACATCGTTCACCTCAAAGACTCCTCTTTACTTCCAACTTTTTCTCCAACCCTCTTTTTTTATATAAAGAGAGTTTTTCTCTCACAGACTATGTGCAGAGAGGCTTAAAAGATTGAAAGCCGCCCACTCGGTTCAGTATTTAGCAGAGGGCAGTGCAAATCCAAGGAGATACTAAGGGTTACAAATTGGAGAAGTGGAGCACAAGCAATGCCATCTGCCGTGTCCGCTGGCCAGCATAGCAACCTGGAGATATTGTTTAATGTGGGAGAAAATAAAGCTAAGGTTCAGGATACTCTTAAGGGACCTTGAACCAAACAGCAGGAGTAACGGAAACTGTTGCTTAATATAATGTTCTGCGAGGTGTCAGTGGATCACTTGTAGCATTAAAGGATATTAATAAAGTTGTTGTTGGTTCAAACCCACAAGGTGTGCTCCATAAATCATTACATTTCAGTTGACTCAGGTTTCTCTATTTTCTGTAAGTATTTTGCATAAAGCATCAGCTTACCACCTCATTAGCAGGAAAGCCATTTCAAGACACTTGCTAGCTAAGCTAAAAAACCACTGGAGGTGAGGCATGCCACAATTCTCAATATAATATTGAACCGTTCTATACGACAACGACGGTTCACGGTTCTATTTCTCTCTGAATCGGCTCCATTTGTGTTGGTCAATGAGTCTACGCTTCCCTGCTTAAAAAATGCATTTGAAAAACAATCACATGCCAACCATCTTCCCTTATAATGACTTGCAATGTGAACTGCGAGGCGGAGTCTCCTCCAGCCACGACGCCAATGGGGACTGGCAGACCCGTGGCGAATCCAGCACACAGATGGTGGACTGAGGGTGAGCAGTGGGGCTGGCAGGCACCAGAGGTGGAGGAGACAGGAAAGGTTGGGAGGGCGGGCATTTTTAAATCTCCTCAGAGCTTAGTTCTGGAGGGCGTTCTTGAGGAACAGGTACCAGAAAGTGCTTACGTGGCGCGGGGCACTGGAGGGTACGCTTGATGAGCTGGCACTGGAGTATTTGGAACCCCCTCAGCCAGTGGGCGGAGCTCCACTCTTCAAGTGTTGATAAAAATAAAAAAAAGATTGCAAGAAGCAATCTTGTGTTCTTTGTTTTGACATTGCAGGTTCAGACATTCGCACAACAGAATGTTCTTGGTGCCATTAAACTTGAAACTTGAAAACGATCAATAACGCCAGCATTGGCTGAGCAACTTAAAATACACTTTTGGGGAAATAAAAAAAAAAAAATTGATTCTATTTTATTCTATTTCGTTATATCCACCTTTTTCCTGAAGCATCAATGGATGCCGCCATTTGTAAAATCTATGGGAATAGCTTCTCATCCGTGTTCAGCTGTTTTTAGCTGCTTTATACTGAAAGTTGGTATGTTTTATCATGTGATTTTAATGCATTATCTTAATTATTAATGCATTGGTTTGTATTGCAAACAGTTTTACTTTTTACTGCACATTGTTATTCTTTTTGTTATTTGCCTACAGTGTCCAACGAACCGGAAGTATTCACCGATAGGCTGACTTCAGCTTTGAAGAAAAAGGTGAATCCTATTCTAATGTTTGTGAATTGCACTATATTATTTTAAACACAGCAGACTTCATGGATATCAAGTGAAGGTCAATAAAAGAGTTTGGCGTTGCCTTTGATGACAACATATCTCTGTGATAAGAAAACTGATGCTCGATGGTCCCTGTGTTCGATAGCACTTGAAAAATCTTTGTGTGGTGTAATCTGGATTCTCTGCCTTATCCAGCTACAGTAATCCCAGCCTTATCTCACCCGCCCCGGGTGACGGCCTTTCTCTGACAGGTTTTTAATGCCTGATCATAGTTACAGGGATTTTAATTGCTCTAAAATCACAGTAATTGCATACTAAAGACAGGTCGTAATTTTTATTTTCCTCTAGAATCCAGAGAAGAACAGTGAATCACCGAAATGGCTCTTAGAGATCTGTCCCCAGGTACACGCTGACATTTCACACTGACAATTATCTGTATCGTGATTGGCTGCTGAAAGCAATAAATCATCAAACAACACGCCTCCCTCAATGCACAGAGAATATGAAAGCGAACCGTATTGCAGGTATGTTTGCGTTCATCTCTGGTAAAAGAAATAGTACGGTCTCTGGTGGCAAACATGCGCTCCGGATGCTTGTGGATCTTACACTTTACAGATAAAGTATTTACAAACCATTAAAGTACAAAGCAAGAGGGGCTACACCCCGGAGTGCACCTGAAAAACATCACTGCGGTCCCCTTGTCTCTCTGAAGGCACTCAAAAGCACAAATACAAATCAACACAAGTTTGATCTTTGCGCCACATCCCTTTCAAGCCTCTTTTGAAAAGATGTTGAATAATTTAACGCTTGCAGGACATGTCTAGTTACAGTAAAAAAGCAGAAATGAAATGCTCTTCACAAGCAAGCAACGCTAACTATATGGATTGTATGATGCCAGTTAGAGGTTTGGGTGTGTTGAGTGTTTTAGATTATGGGGAATATTAATATTTGCATGTATAGAAGTAACCGAATGAATTGTTAATATGGCGGCATGAATGTTGAATGAAGAAAAATGGTTACGGTCTACTGTTTGCTTGGGAAGCCACTGCCATAATATGTTATCAAAGTGACATATGCACTGGAAGAACACATCTCATTGATAATGAAAGAGGTTAAACTGAAAGACCACCACCATGTGATCCAAGTGTGGCTTTTCATATAGCTTACGAACTGCATAACCGTCACACGACTAGTCAGATGTAATGGAGTCTTCTGGCTGGACCTCTGAATGCAAACTTGGTCAAATCCATTATAGATTTAATCTGCTGATCTTTCTGTTTGTCACTCTATGACAACAGCTCTCAGCTCTATATGTGACGGGAATGCCAATCGAGGTCTCTAGGGTAAATGAAGCTCCTGTTCCACCAAACCAGTGGAATCATGTTGATGCCCCGTCCTCCTGTTCAGACTGATGTCAATCCCCCCCATCCTCTTTACTTCATAACGTGCTGAAGATGCATAAAAGCTGAAATAGCGTTATTTAGTGGCATTCATTCTAACTCCAGGCTCTCAAAGAAAATAAAATGCCGCTTTTGTATGACTCATATAATAGAAGAGTACTGGAGATTAGCCAAAGGATTTCACACTTATTATTCATTGGTATTTTTCCATCGCAGTTTATCCTCAAAAGGGTTCTATAAATCAATACTGTCCACTATTTATCAATGGCATGTTAGCGATACATGCTGGAGCAGACAGGAAAAGGATAAATGGTCCACAGGTGCAGGTGGTTATAAATCACCCGTGTACAAATGACTCTCGCTCTTCCTTTATCTGCAAGTAACTTCAAATCAAGACAAATCATCCTGGCACAAAATTATTGCACTTATCCACAGAGATTTATTTTCATTTAAATGCAATTAATCATCCCGTAGGAATCTGCCTCCGTATCATCACTTTTGTACAATGGAATTCAGATTTCATTTTTAAATAACTTCTTTATTTGCGAACAAAAGACTGCCACTTCTAACATGCCATTTTTGATCATAAAAATAAATATTAAAATGAGTGAATTTGGTGATGTTTGAGTCAGTCATGATTACATAACTGATCGGTTTGCTGGACTTTAGGATCAAGAAATCTAGAAACTGGAAGGAATTTGTACTGCTGTAATTACAGTTAATATAGTGCTGCCTTCTGAAATGTATAGCTGATAAAAAATATTGTAAGATTTTCATCAAAAATGTGTATAATAATACCAAATAGCCATTGTTTCATTCTAGTTTAGACTACTAAAGTATGAAAGTTTGAGGTGTTTTTTGCTGTTTAAAAAAATCCCATGAAGGTCTGCTGAACTTCTTTCAACCTCTGGCTCAGGCAGCTCTTTAAAAATGTAAGGGACAGGGTCAGAAAAATATGAATTAAAATAACCAACTTGATGTTTGTAGTCTGATTACATAATCCAGATACGATTAGTTCATTACCACCCAACACAATATGACAACAAAAATGCCCGTTGCATCAGTTAAAGCAGAAGTAACACAGATGCAGCTCAATCAACATTCAGTTCAGTTATGAGAGAGTGTTTACACAGGCAATCAATCAATGAGTGCAGCCACTCAATACAGCTGCTCTTCAACATACAGTATAGCACGTAACAATATCTAGCCTAGAATGTTCAATGAGAGCAGAGTAACAGAGCATATTGTGCATGCATCCGCCACAGATGAGAAAAAAAAAAAACAATAACGTGCATTTATACTTATTCCTCACCTATCATTCAAAACTGTGAACTTCTGCATAACGAAATCCATATAAAAGCCGAGAGTGGCAAACGAGATGTAGAATGCACAATAGTGGTTTATGCATATTATCTGCATACAGTAAAGTATTCAACAGTTTTGACACTTTAAACAAGCAGCATTATGTATTATTCATGCATGCATGAATTGGTTGCCTGGTAGTTGCAACGGTCCCCACCCATAACCAAAACTTCCTAATTCATAAAAATCCTCTTGCAAATCTGTACGAAAAATATACACGCATGCAAACAATCTCTAGTCGATTAAACGTGTAACGCATTCAGTGTTATAAACGCATGCTTTTTTTTGTTTTCATGCTGAATTATTACACGTAATTTTTGAACATTCTATTCATTAAAGTGCCATTCCCGACAGAATTGTAAGTTTTCAGTTAACTTCTCTAGGTTGAATCACCCTATGCACGAGGCTGATCTAGGATTTGTTCTGGCAGAGGTGCAAACGCACGCGCATATTTTTTTTATTCCTGCTGTCACACAGGACGCCGTTTTTTTTCGTCTTCTTCTTCTTCGTCATCTTTTTTTTTTTTTTTTTTTCATTCCTACCTGCACGAAACTGTGATCTCCACTTTGGTGGCAGGGATGTTCCCCGTCAACGGGTCGAACTCGTAGACCGAAGCCATGTCCTCGAGTTTGTCCATGATGTCTCCCTCCATCAGCGCGCGCGGCTCGGGGCAGTTCCACGGAGCCCCGCGGAGGCTTTGACGGTCCCGCTCGGACCAACCCGGGGTTAACAAGGCCAGGGTATTAATGAAGAGCCCTCCCTACAACTCAAGAAACTTGAATGGGGTTAAAGTCGGGGGAAAGTCTCTCAAAACTGTGCTGGAGAATCGGGTGGTCAGCTGCGGTTCATCACCAGAGAGAGAGAGAGATCTCCTCTGCACATCAAGTGCTCTACATGTGCGCTCGTTAAGAGCATCCAGCGCTCTCCAGCCCTACCCTACTATCTCCAACACGCCCATGCGTACTACTGCACTCTCCAGCACACTCAACATACGCGATTCCTTATAGCGCTGCGTGGGGGTTGAGTTACGACTAAAGCCGAATGTAAATCCTGTTGTGCCAAAATACATCATTATAATGTATGTATAACATACGGGATACATATGCATGTATAACATACGGGGTCTGTGCTTTTATTGATTGTTCTTCGGCAATAGTGGTAAAAAAATAGCTACTAACTGATTCAATACTATTATTTAATGCTTTATAAAATATCAGCATTAAATCTTTAATTATAAAGTCATTTAATAAATTCTTCTGCCGTATAGTTGCCATAAGGTTGCCATAGCAACTGGTCACATTAACACAGAAATCAGCTGGTATTGGGTGTGTGTGTGTGTATCACAGGTATGTGTGTGTGTGTGTGTGTGTGTGTCAATTTGCTCATCCAATCAGAACTTAGAGTTAGATCTAGCCAGAACTCTTATATGATGCTCTCATGATGGTCGCCTCTGTCTACTCGACATTATTCTGCATATAGCCTAAATTACATTACAATCTGATGCAAACCCTTCGCTAATGAGGCTGATTCTGTGCTGAAGCTGATGAAAGTGCAAAATGCATCCATAATTTTGCGAGAGAAAGAGAGAGAAACTTAAATACTTTTTAATTTTTTCATATTGAATGCATCAGGATGTTACGAAATATGTAGCACTATCAATTGCATTAATAATCAAAAGCATCAAAATCACTTATCCAGCAAAGATTCATTGTGAATTCACATTATTTTAGTGTAAAAATGCACAGCTCTGACCTAGAATTGTAGAAATGTGTGTAAATTCAGGACCACCGTGTGTGGACAGCTCCCAAGAGCCGAAATGAACAAGTTCAGTAAGTTTCCCAACATTTTTGAATCACAGTTCAACCACAAAAAAAAGTCAGCAATGATGTGCAAACATGCTTACTGCTTCCTAAAAGCCCAATTTTCAGTATTTGCTTAAAACTCTTATGCAAAAAATTAACAATGTAGCTAATCTCTTTCTTTTTAATGGGGACTGCAAAGAAACATGCAATTACGTGCCCTTCTTTTACTTTGACAGGAAGGTACTGCACGCTTATTATTTTCAGGAGACTGCAGAAGCACTTTTCAGAACCAAATAGACATTTCCAAGGAACGCCAGCGCATAGAACAAACATATTAATACTGTAAAATCACACAAAGTATTGCTATATTCACAGCCCTGAGCAGCAACTGAATCCTCACAGCCACATTTTTGTTCTCCCCCAGGATGCAAGTCTAAGCAATTACTTTTCAATCCTTTTTCTTGGAGGACGTAAGTTGAGTGGTCTTAAGCTAGGGTGAGAGGCAGGCGCCACTTTGGAGATCAGTAGGCACGGAAACAGCCTCACACTGGCACCACGACCACCCTCGCCTCCCCTTCCCCTCCGGAGTGAGTCATGATTGCAAAGGCCACGTTACAGCAAGCGGGTATCCGGATGGGCGTGTGGACGCACAGATGTGCTCCTGGTTTTGGGGTTTAATTGTGGTGCCTTCAGCACCACAGCAATGTGAAAAGATGGTGCTCGTATTCAACTTTGACCCTTCAGCACATACTAATTACCACCCAGTACCAACAAAACCACTTTAGGCCATGCCATGGTGAGGAAGGGATGCAAACTGGATCTCTGCACTGGTAACCGGGACCAGTAAACGCACCAGATGGGAAGGCAAAGCTGCCACGCAGAACAAAGACGGGGGAAAAAAGATTGTTTTCCATAATGTCAGCCAAACTGCACCATTCACTGTGATTTGGGGCTTTAATTACTGTGTTTCTCTCACATTGCGTCAACGGGGCCAGAAATAGGCCAATTTGGGTGCAATTAAGCAGAGGGAATTGAAGGGGTAAGGTCCAAATGAAGACCCTTGCGAGGTCTTGATAAGATGATTAATACGAGTGCGAAAAGGTCCGGGGGGTCAAATACAGACAGGCTTATACTTGCCATCCTGCTCGGCGTCTAAGCCAGAATTTGTGTGACATCACTTCTATTGTAGTGCCATCTCTTAAATAGGAGTCTAAGATTACAATCTAACAGCTCACAGGTGCTCAAAAGGCCATCAGCCGCTGTAAAAGGCTCGTGAAGAAATTACATCTCCACCACCAAGAGCAATTTTGGCATCTTTTATTTTTCCTCCCACCAGTGTGTTTTCCAGTCACTGGCAAAGAATAGAGGTGGTTGAGGACTTTTTCAAAGCGGTCCGTTCCTACGACCTAATCTCTGCCAAGCACAGCGCACTAGACTAATCCAAGCATGTGCTGGAAGCCGGGGACTCTCGGCTGTCTCCTTTCATGTATTTGATGCTAATACTAGCAGCCCTGCAGGCGTCTGTTGGCTCCTTCTCAAACTCCATTAGAGAGTAAAGGTCACTCTCTGGGGGCTTCCTGATGTTGGGAGAGGAACTTGCACTTCGGTCTTTGATAACATGCCTGCACATGTTATCTCGGCAAGAAGGTAATGTTTTACCTCAGCTGCCGGTTGAAAGGTCGAAGGAAGGGCCGTCGTTATATTGCGTCTCCGACCAGCCGCGACGCATTCATACGTGAGAGTTGGCACCATGGTAGAACTAGCTTTCTATCCAGCCGTGGCGCTGATCTATTTCTTCGGCGTGTTTCAGGCGAACAAGGATGGCCGAGTGGATTTGCCCGACAGTGCTTCGGTCAATGTCTTCTGCCTGTTTGTGCTGATTCAGCCGTTGTGTTTCATTATAGGTGGATACACGGGGATGGCCACGTATTTGATTTCTGCGTACATATCCTACAACGCCCTGCCCTGGAAAAAGCCATCAGCCGGTCAGCAGGAGGATATGGAGAAAAAGAAGAAGAAAAAAAAGGCAAAGACTAGTTAAGACACTCTTAATTAAGACTTCAAACAACAGCTTTGTGTGGGCGGGAACAAAGTGCAACTGTGAAGCCATGTGCTACATATCAAGCCTTTTCCAAGTTCGCTGTACTGAAGAGGATAAGGATTCATTTACTACCAAGTAAAGGCTTTGCATTCCATGCATGCACAGCTGGATGTTCATTGTTGTTTTTCCTCAGTTGATCTAAAGACATTTGAAATGTAGAATCTCTGCTGTACTCAAAGAGGAACAGGAAGAAGGTATAGGGAAGTGAGTGGCGGACTGAGTTTGTGTCTCGTTGATTGACAGCAGTGGATCGATGGACCGGCTGCCTCTTTAAATGCCACTTTCACAATGTAGTTACACGCCAGGCTGAAAAGACTCTCTCCAAACACCATTTAAAGAGGTTGTCATTTGGAACATAGTGACGACATCGATTTGTCTTTTTTCGACACATGACCTGGACTTTGATACGATGTATGTAATTTATGTCCGATTGTGATTAGCTTGCTCCATGTATCATTGTTTGTTGATGCTCTCTATGAATCTCTAAATAGCTCAGAATGAACAAAATTAGCCGAATGGCAGAATATATATTATACCAATTTTTACATAATAAAAATTCAACTTTCAAATTTCACTTGCATAATTGTTTGTATTATCCTCAGTGGTAAAAAATGGAATAATAATAATAATAATTTTAACAAAAATATAGAAACAAGGAGTTGGAAAAACAGCTCTGAAAGTGCAAATATAACTTTATTTATATTAGCAATTAGCAAGACACCTCCAATAAAGGAGTGGTTCTGCAGGTGGTGACTACAGACCACCGTGCAGGACGTTTGGCGTTTACCAGAGAACACTAAGATTGACAAATTGGCCACTGGCACCCTGTGCTCTTCACAGATGAAAGCAGGTTCACAGTGAGCACATGTGACAGACGTGACAGAGTCTGGAGACGCCGTGGAGAACGTTCTGCAGCCTGCAACATCATCCAGTACGACCAGTTTGGCAGTGGGTCAGTAATGGTGTGGGGTCAGACCCTTTGTGAGACCATATGCCAGCAGTGTGTCAGCAGTTCCTGCAAGACGAAGGCATTAACGCTATGAACTGGCCTGCCCGTTCCCCAGACCTGAATCCAATTGATCACATCTTGGACATCATGTCTCGCTCCATCCACCAACCAATTTGGATACAATTAATCTAATATAAATTTTATATTAAATAAAATATAATATATTTTATAAATATAAAATATATTAAATATATTATTTACTATAAATAAATTACTAGGCATATCTCCGTATAACAACTTCATAACTCTGGTAATGCTCCAGAATATGACAGATTGCCATCCATCTCTATCATTTGTATCTCATAACAAGTTACCTATGTTTATAGTGCTTTATACAATACAGGGTCTGGATTCATGGACATGATGTAGTGATTCACAATCACAGGAGCAGGGTTGCCAGGTTTGTATAACAAAGCCAACCAAACTGGTATTCAATACTAGCCTGATCACAGCCAAAACTGTAGCAGTATAAAGTAGCCAACACTGCTAGGGAGATGATGAGATGCACCTTAAGCGTTGTATAAAATTGTATTATTATTCTTACGATGCCTAACCCTATAGGTCATACCGGTCAGGTGCACTATGTTGTAATCTTATTTCACTTTTCTCCAAATCTCTCCTCCACAGCCCTCTCCTCTTTCACCGTTTGTCTCTCTCTAACACTCCCTCACACTTTTACACTTCTTTTTTTTTTTTTTTTACTCCCAGCCTGCAGCTTTGTTTTCAGTAGAGAAGTCTCTTCCAAACGGTGTAAAAGCGGGTCATCAGCACACACACACACACACAGCTGAGTGCAGAGCAGAGACAACGGTCCCCCTGCGGTGAGCTCAATGAGCCCTGGCCTCTCTGTACCCAGCGATCACAGCGCAGCCACGGCACCCACCGCCTCTGACACAATCTCTCATTATCACCCCTCGGCAGACTCCGCAGGAAGCAGCGGTGCCCCTGAGAGCACGGGGAGTGAAGACCGCCTCGACACCGCAGCTCGAGGGGTTCAGAACTGCGGCCAAGGGGTGGGTCCGCCAAAAAATGGCAGATGTGCCTCAGCAAGATACACAGAGATGAATGAAAGGCTTGTGCTAACGTCTGCCTGCATGTGTCATGTCTCCTCTGGAGCATATTAAGCATTTCCTGGCAAGTCTAGTGCAAGTCATGCCTTTTAAGCATAGTAACAACTTAACAGACTAGTTTCTATCTTATTTATTTACCCATATGTCACTCGAAACTCATAGACATTTATTTTATTCACAGAACTTGAAGTGATGAAGTCTTTTCCACATAATGAACTTTTAGAAATCGTTACTAGTGTTTTTGTTGTTGTATTCCAAACCTAACAGCAGCTTTGTGTGGCAAATGGAAAGTCTTAAAAGGGAAAACTGAATGTACCTTGGCATGGTTGAATAATAAGAGTTGAGTACATGGACATAACACACTGTGAGTCGTTTCCCACTTCTTATAGAAATCAAGTGTTTGCAAAAGACGACTGAAAAAAGGTCAATTTCCAACACAACACAGACTGTTTGGTACATTTGCATATACCCGCCCATGCTCTAGGCCAGCCGGACCTGCGCAGACGAGACCAGTCATCCGAAGTCCGAAGACAGTGTCGACAATGGCGGTTCATCGCTATAAATCGTATGGTCACACATTCAAATAATTACAATGTTGTGAAAGTGCTAAAAATAAAGTCGTGACTGCTGACGTTATGAGTTACCGTGCAAAGTTAAT
>JAUCMS010000012.1:2971008-2988125 GCA_032357445.1 Enteromius radiatus | reverse complement strand
CATCCAACCTGACAGAACTGGAGAGGATCTGCAAGGAGGAATGGCAGAGGATCCCCAAATCCAGGTGTGAAAAATGTTTCCCAAAAAGACTCATGGCTGTATTCGATCAAAAGGGTGCTTCTACTAAATACCGAGCAAAGGGTCTGAATACTTATGACCATGTGAAATTTTTAGTTTTTCTTTTTTAATAAATCTGCAAAAATTTCAACAATTCTGTTTTTGTCAATATGGGGTGCTGTGTGTACATTAATGAGGAACTAAAATTAATGATGATTTAAATGATTTTAGCAAATGGCTGCAATATAACAGAGTAAAATTTTTTTAAGTGGGTCTGAATGCTTTCCATACCCACTGTATGTATTAGCAATTGACTCTGTTTACCAAATATTTCTGAGTCATGAACAAACTGCCCAGTCTGCTTTGAAAAGCAGTTCATTAAAAAAAAGAAAAAAAAAAGACCGAACCAAAAAAAAAAAAAAAAAAATCATGAATCATGCATTACTAGTAAATTAGTTTTTCTGAACATTCTCTCTTGCCTGATGCACATACCTGGAGGCAGTAAAGATCTGTTTAGAATTGGTGCAGATGGCATTGATAGGGCTGTCGTGGCCCTTAATCTCTCCGATGGGCGTGAAGTTGTCCACGTTCCACACCTTGAGCATTCCCCCCCTGCAGGCGCTGAGGAGCATGGGCCGCCCAGGGACAAACGCCAGAGCACACACCCAATCCTTGTGAGCGTTTGGGATTTGCTGAGGAGAAACAAGTAACATTCCAGTTATAGCTCACCTCTGCTCTACAAAGGGCACCAATCTGTGTCAAAATTAGGTCCGCAGTACTGTACCTAACAGTGGGCAGAAGTTTAATTCTTCAGTTTAGGGGTTGAACTCTAACTACACACAATAACAATAATCATAAAACATCAAATGACTTCAACAAACAAGCCAAATCTAAAGGTCCCCGGAAGTGCCTTGAAACACACAGCATTATTCTATGTGGTGACGTAATTTCAATTGAAACAGGAAGACAGGGCAGGACATACCGACACACAACCCCACCATGTTTTTAAAAAAGCCAGTAGAGTTTATATCTGCTGATGCTGCTCTGGCCAGAGCCATTGAGCCCATTTGACAGCCACAATCTAATAGATTACCCCCTAGATTGAATATGAAACTCTTAATATAACAAAATAGTGATCATAATCACGCTGAGGCTGTGTAGATTCATTAGTGTTTAATATATGCATACTCATGCATATGAGACCGGAGACAAAGTCTGGTCAGACTGTGAGCGCTGCTATGGTTCACATGACACAACGCAGAACCAGACCTCATTTGCCCCAATCGAAAGCATATTTACACTGCTTCAATCCGTCCATAATGCCTACATTGTGCACTACGTGCTATTCACCGTACAGAAAATACTAACACTGTGAACAAGTGACCGTTCTCAGCCACAGCTAGAGAGCATTTGATTGGTCAGAAGATTTGATGAGATGCTGAAGTACAAGGTGACAAAAAAAGAAAACATTCATCCATTTTGCCGGAAGTGACAGAACTTTTTTAACACTTATATCTCATAAATGTGAATTCTGTCACTGCCTTATAGATAACCTGAAGACTAACATATACTAACTAAATTAAAAACAAACCTTTGAGTAATAAAAAGATAAATGCTATAAAAAGAATTAAGGCATTTGTGAAGCTCTATATGTCACATGCTAAATTTAACGTTTTTACCACCATCTTCGGTACGTTCTGCCAACAGGCCTATAGACAAAAATTCTCATAAAAGAGAGCAACCAAAGCACTTTATCTTGGCAAATTTACCCAGTTGTGCAATCAGAGAGGCCAAGTAAAGTGTGTGTTTAGATAAACCCACTGCTTACACACTGGTAACTGCATTGGGATTTAAACGTCTTCCTATTGAGCTTGAGAGGTGGGGTGTGCTGTCAATCATTTCAAATATAAAGGGTTTGGATATTTTTAATATATTGGATGCTTAATAAATCTGCGTAACGTAAAGACTGATGTGAAGATAACACTTTAAATAAAGACGTCTTTCATCTGCATGCCCAAAAACCTGCAAAAACTAGAAATGTTTACAGGTAAATACTGATTAACCACACCCTGGTGATATCTGTCATCCGTTTTGGATTTCAGTATCAAACCATGCATTAATTATGATGATTGCAATAAACTTTACCTGTGAAATGCATAATTCATATAGTCTTGACTCATTTTGTCAAACCCATTTTTATGTCATCTTATAATAGTCGATCATTATGTTTAACCTTTTGGCTCTAGATGGTGTGAAACTTTCGAAAATGTTCTTGTCTAATATAAGCAGCTGGAGAAGCCATTAAAATTAAATGTATTACTAGCTGTTCTTAGCTGTCAGACTGCGATGACGTCAACCGGCACTGATAAATGAAGCCATCCTACATCTATTGACACAAGAACAATAGGTAAACGCTGGGTTATTACCCTCTGAAACATCATTTGTCTATGCATATATTATTTTTCGCCATTGGATATTGTATTTAATTTTGTCACTGTCAATCATGCACAAGCTGTCTTAACTTAATGCACTTTAAACACGTTAAAGCACTTTCCTCTTATCATTCACACAGTTCTAAAATTTAATTCCACGTGTAAATTATAACATCGCACATTAACATAAGACCAAAATGAGCTTACATGCAGTAGTCATTTTTACCTGAATAAGTTCCTGCTGTCTCAGATCCCATTTCTTAATGCCATTATCTCGGGATCCACTGAACAGTACGTCACCGTATACAGCAAGGCACTCAATCCCATCGTAATGAGGGGGCTCGAAGTTATGAGCCGGTCCGATGTTACCCTGGGTTCCCTCCGCAACATCAAATATCTGCATTAGAGATCGCTCATGAATTGACAATGAATTTTGACAGAGAAGAGGTCACTGCAAGTAGCTTTTGAGTCAGAACTCAAACCTTGCACTGAAACCAAGCTAGCAAAACTTCTGCAATAGAAATAAACGCATTGAGGCTTCTATATGTCTCAAAAATTATTCATTTCATAGCTAACTATGTAAATCAAAGGTCCCACTTTATTTCAGGTGGTCTTAACTACAATGTACTTACATTTAATTAATAATATGATACAATGCACTTATTGTGTACACACTGTACATGTTTTTACATTGTACCTATATTTTAAGAAATACTTGCATGTAATTAATTTCTGTAATTACATTTATAATTACACTGTTAACCCACCTTTACCCACCCTTAAACCACCAAACCTGTCCCTAACCTTATTCGTATCCCACCTCAGTAGCAGCAAAAGTGACACAATACGAACACACCAAGTACACTGTACTTATTTGATGCAAGTATATAGTAGTTAAAGCCACCAATAAAACGTGGGACCAAATCAAGCCATAAACATTCATATGCACACTGTTAATTTAAGCGGCACGAAAAAAACCCCATATTTAAATTATATACAGAAAGCAAACAAAGTACAATCCCTTTATAATCAGTTCAGCGCAAGCCCTGCTATCTCATCAAATCAGCATAATGAAACTCATATTTACATTGTGTCGGAACTAATTTCGGGTTATGATGAGCATTGACGAGAGTATGTGAGTTAGCGCTGAACAAAACTAACTGTAATGTCCAGTGCTGCCAAACAAAGTCCTAAAAGAACCATTTGATGAAGTAAGTGTACAGTAAAGAGCATTGTAATCCACATTTTACACGCTTAGTAAAAAAATGGAAATAGTTAATTGTTTTAAATGCAGAATACTTATTTCATCTGCAAAGCTATGCAAACCAAACAAGGTGGAAAATGGATATTTCGTTCGAAATTATAGCTGCTTTTAATGCAAATGTTTGAAAAAGAGTCCTATATAAAACAAAAACAGCTAAACGCACCTTCACGTAATGGTCTTTGGATCCAGTGATCACCTGATCCTTGCCTCCGCCAGAATAACCCACTGTAAGACACATGACTGACCCAATGTGTCCGGTCAGTTTCCCAGTGGCTTGCATTCTGCACGAACAGAATAAAACATGCACATGGTTATGAACTCTGTAGGTTTCTGAATTCATCAATAAATGCTAATGACTTAGGAATGAACTCTGCACCTGTTGAGGTCCCATGTGCGGACAGTGTTGCCTGCAGCAGCATAGAGCACAGATCCGGAGGGATTGAGGGCGATCTGGTTGATCTGATACTCGCCTTGGGCTGTAGTGATGGTGCGAGTGGTTGTCCCAGCACAGGCATCGCCCGAGACCACCTGACCCGATGACCTAAAGATGGAGTTGAAATTGCCGTGCTGAACTAAAAACTAGCTGCATTCAGATGCAACGGATAAATGCTAATTGAAAAGATACTCACGTGAACGTCCGGACGCACTTGGCAGAATCGCGAATGTCCCATACTTTGATAAATGAGGTGGAAACCGTGAAGACCAGGCCGGAGTAGCTGCAGTATTTGACTGACACGACGTTGTTAGGATGTCCTCTCAATGTCACGATTTCCTGTCCAGTCACCAGGTTCCACATCTTGCAGGTTCGATCTAAAAACCAGGTATTAAAAATTGTTACACTATTCATAATGTTCATACTGTATATGATGCCAATCAAGTGCATCCTTGGGCCCAAAGTGAAAAACTAAAGCATATTTTGTGCTTTAGGCACACATCACCAATAGCTATTTTTCGATTTTGTCATGTTGCTCTCGCATCCGGTGTAGACACGGTGTAAGATTTAGATGACTTTGCTCATCCATTTCAGAATTACCATAACATAACAACATAGTTGCTGTGTGAGTGAAATTTCTGGTCTCATGACGCAAAGCCACACGACTTTTTTGATGTGCATGGAGGAATTTATTCAGTAAATGTGTTTTCATTGTAGTTTATGTGCATTTTTTCTAACCGAATAAAAAGTTTATGCTACTCACATGTGCTCATACGTTTTTTGGTATGTGCATTTTTAGACTTCCATCTTGGCATCTCCATCCAGTGTTTTTTATACGATATTCCAAAATACGCATAAAAATAGGTGGATGGAAACAGAGCTAATGGCAAAAAGGTTAAGCATGCTTAAAACTACATCAAAATTTTGATTTAATTAGGTTTAGAAATTTATTTAATTTGACAGTTCCTTCAATGTATTAAAAGTCCTTAAAGCTAAAATGTGTGTCCAAAAGGTTACTAGAGCCTCCAGCATAATCACAAAAATGTAAAATGCAAAATATGCATTTATGATTGCAGTTTCAGGATATAATACTGGCAGCTTGTAAATGAATAATAACCAAAGCACTGTGAGTATTATATAAAGTTGCACAACATTTCTGTTGAGCTGCCCACTGAACAGCTCAATAAAGCATGCTGAAACTCAAGAAAATGTAATTCAAACTGGCTCGTGTTTGTGCTTATGGGTGTTTATGTTTTCCTTTCACAGGTCCACAGTGGGAAAAAAACTATACCTTTAGAGCCGGTAAATAGCAGCTCGTCCGTGGCATCCAAGCAAAGCACGGGTTTGGTGTGTCCCTCGGCCATCGCCACACACTGCAGAGGGGCCGTCCTGCCCCCCTTCAGCCCACCTGTGGGAGTGATTACACCCCTACACAAAGACAAGCAGTATTTTAAAACACTGTTGTGAAGCATGGAAGTCTTGTGAGGTTAGTCTAGCAGGTGGAAAGGAGGATGTCACGACAAAGCTTGTGTTCAAATACAACGTGTGCCATCTGTTTCACGTGGATGGACAAAAAAAGCAGAAAAACTCATTTTTGCATCAATATGTGAAAGAACAACAGATTGAGGGACAATATAAAGAAAGAAAAATAAATCGAAAAAAGAAGAAGGTCCAATCCATTAACCTAATTACAGGTTATTGTCAAGTTTGTGCAGCCACTGAACAGTGATCATATGTATAGTACGAGAATTAAGACCTGTTCACACCAAAGACGATAACTATAAAGAGAGCGATAAAGCTATAGTTCTAAAAATCGTTCTCAATATTAAAGATTAGCAGAGTCCACACCACAGCCCTAATGAAAAAGGTAGAGCGAAACGGTATAGTTAGAATCACGATTTTGTTATTCTTTTGTGACCCAATCTGAATCAATCCTACTTTCAACAAGCTTGAGAATTTAAATTGGCAGACGCATGTTGAGATTAAAGAAATAGTTCACCCAAAAATGAAAATTCTGTCAATAGTGACCCAAAACAGCCTGGTTTGAACTTTTTTCAAAATATCTTCCTCTGTTCACCAGATCAAATAAATTCATACAGATCTGGAACTATTTGAGGGTGAGTAAATGATGACAAAATGTGTGGGTGAACTATTTTTTTAATAAACAGATATCGTTTGCTGGTGTGGACGTTAATATCCCTATCTTTATAGGTATCGTTCTTAAAGAGAACAGGGCTTTAGCATGTGGGCTGAGCTAACATGCTATGCAATGCTAAAGCTAACTGTATGCTAAGCAAATACATGGAGCAGTTAGTTGGCAAGAACCTACCCGAAAAACCAAAGAATGATATACAAAATTGGTAATTTACTATTAAGATTGTTTAAATTATGTTTTAAAAGTATTTAACAACAGGCATCATAAAGAGATTTAGCAGAATCAGGCACTGAGCTAAAGCTAATACTAGCTTCTTTATTCTTTTTCTATTATATCTATTCCTTTAGCTTTTGTTTTTTTACTTATTACACAATTAGCATAAAAGGTATTCACAGCTTGCTCTATTCTTTTTCTGTTCTATCTGTTTCATTTTATTCATTAAATAACTTAAAAATCCCTTGTTAGGTGTACTACATTGAGCTAACACACTTGTTATAGCACTTGTGCAGCATTGCTCTTTCGCTGATTTTGATTGCTTCTGTGGTCCTCATTTGTAAGTCGCTTTGAATAATATCTCTGCTAAATGTCTAAATGTAAATGCAACGTAAAAAGTTCTTTCCGCCAACAGAGTTGCTAGGTGGACTTGATTCAATGGGCAGACTGAATTGTTCATGTCCTCTCCTTTGTGAGATCTGGCGGTTGAACCTTGCACACTCCAGGCCCCAATCCTTCGGCTGCTCTCCCTGGAGTTCATTGTCAACATGCTGATATTTAATTTGATTTATCAGACTCCAGCTGTGTTTTACAGGCCGCCACTCCGTCTTCCTCTCCGGACTCCATGGGTCACACAGGATACGGCCATCAACCAGGCAGACGAACATGAGTGAAAACAATTGAACAGACTCCATATATCGAGCAGGTGCTAATTATGTCCTGTCGTAGTGTACCACTGCCAAGCAGCAGGGGAGCTGATACATGTGATGTTGATGTCACACTGACTGCAGAGCCAAGCCGAATGCACACTTGAAAGGGAAGCCCGTTCGACTGATGCAAACCGCAGCCAAGTCCTCTGCGAGTTGTGGACTTTGCTTCAGAAGCTTAAATCTGTATTTCAAAGCCGCTCAGTTGGTCACTGCTGACTTTGCAGGGTGGCACAGAAACTGGATCTATTTTAAGACATCTTCAATGTCCATATGTTTTGCAGAAGCATGATCTACTTGGTGCAAGAAACGTTTATCTCTAGACCGCAAAGGCTGCAATTGAAAAATGTTAAAGGGATAGATCACCCCAAAATTAAAATAATGTTATTAATTATTCACCCTTGTTTCGTTTCAGACCCTTAAGGCCTTATTTCATCTTCGGAACACAAATTAAGATATTTTTCCTAGATTCTCTTTCAACCTCTGTAGATATCACCACGATCAATGCACAGAAATGTAGCAAGGACAGTAAAATCATCAGGGGTTCAGTTATAATTTTACAAAGCTATGAGAATACTTTTTGTGCATGAAGAAAACAATAATACATTTCTGCATTTCTGTGCCTTGCATGGTAATATCAATCGAAAATATCTTGATTTGTGTTCTGAAGATGAACAAAGGGTGAGTAATTCATGACAGAATTTCCCTTTTTGTGTATATCAAATGTTTAAGAACCTAGGTAACATTACTCCAGGGATTATTTCCCTATAGAAGTAAAGTTTGTCCTCCACATCATTCAAGATATTCTTGTCTGTTTTTCTTTATTAAAATTAATTAAAAATAAATTTATTTATTGAAATTAAGGTTTTTGAGGAAGAAGGATTTTTCTCCATATAGTGGACCAATTGGTTGAAGGTTCAAAATACAATTTCAATATAGCTTCAAAGGCCTCTACACGATCCAAGCTGAAGAATAAGTGTCTCATGTCATTTAGTAAAAAGCATATACATTTATAATCAGATGCTCATCTAATTTCTCTTTCTCTGAAGAAAGAAAGACACGAACATCTTGGGTGGGATGGGGGGGCGAGTAAATTATCAATAATTTTATTTCTGGAGTGAACTAATCCTTTAATTATGACTAATTCTGACATTTTGGAATGTTAGTACAAGATAAACCATTTTATACGTGTGATTAAACCAATTAAAAAGCCACCTGGACGCAGGTCTTTGGAGTCCCCTACCTCGACCACTGAAGTCTCTAATGGCTAATCCTTATCCTACGTTTAGCATTTATCCTTTGCAGGACTCTTGCCCCACTCGAACACAAAGCAGATATGACTTGTGCACGTGTGCTGAGGCAGCACAGAATTTGCAAACGATCGACTGAAACTCTCGCACTCAAGCAGGGATGAAAAGAAGGAACCTATCGCGTCTGAGGATGCAGAGCAACACAGGGCTTTTTAAACTTATTTATATCCACATAAATTGTTTAAAAGACTCTCTGCAGGAGGCAGGAAGCACTTCATTCTCCTAGCAGCCTTATGTGAGAGAGATGGTCCCAATTAGAGTTTCCCAGAAGCTCCCAAAAGACACTTCAAACCTCTTCTTCACCAGTATGAATGCCATCAAACCGACCGTCAATCATCGGGACCGCAGCCAGACAAAGGCGAGGAAGGAAAGGTTGCTCTCAACCATGTTGGGACTCATGTTATGATGTCACCACATTTTGTGGTCTGTCTAATGGCTGACAGGCTTGGCATCACCCTCACACGACACCTGTCATGGTTGCTCATATCACATCGGGGAGCGAACAATGTTTTTCCTTGGATGGCATCCAGTAGTTTTTTTTCTTGTTTTCCCCCCCAACAATAGCACAGACAAGCTGGTGTTCAATTGAAAACCGCAATCTTCACATCCATCGTAACGGCACCACAGAGCCAACTGCAAATGGATGTAACGTTTACTGACAGCTGGCAAGCCGAATTTCTGGTCAGATTTATGATGGACTGCTGCCACGGGCTAAATGAGGGTTTCTATCACACGAGAGATGCGCTAAACACACATGTTGTTTTGTTGGAAGAGAGGATTCGTCTATAAACTGCTCCAGAACTTCAGGAAACAAAAATAAAAGTTAAGGTCTCAAGGACTTGAGGGACCAAGACAAGTAAAATGACTTGGGGGTTGATCTCTCATCTTATTTCAGTCCTATTTTCCCATGCTCCCACTTGTGCAGAGCAGAGGATGCATCACGTCAGTCACAATAGTAGGGGGTGTTTTCAGCTCGGTACTGACCCCTCCTGGAAATGGGAGAAGTCATTTCGTCGAGTAAACAGGTGGAAGTAATCTGTCAGTAGAAAAATGAAATCAAACAAAAGTAGGCATTACTTTTCAAAATCCGCCATCAATTTCTGCTGCCAAGAAAGCTTTGTACCTCCGGTTGTGCCTGCCAATTAGCCCACATACATTGGCAACCTGGCAGGGCTAAACAAGCTTTCCCTCCCCTAAAAAAAATAATGAGGCTCTTCCCCTTAAGGCTGACAGTGTTCCCGACCAGCCCGGTCTCGGAACGCTCCTTCCTGCCGGCCGAGCGAGACGGAAATGAAGCTGGAGTTTGGGATGAAGGGAAATTGGTCTCCAGTGGGCTGAGATCAGCCTCTGTCCAGCTCAGCGCCTGTGAAGTCCTAATGATGGTGGAGCCGTCAAAGCCTCTGCGTGGGCGCAGCCACACAGAGGTGACAGGAGGATGGCTGATTAAAGAGGAAACTGGGACATCCCAGCTCTCTGAGGACAGATGAAATGCGAGCGGCGGCTGTTGGCACATTTGTGCTCTCTAAAGTAAGAGGAACTCTAGGGAGGGCCGGCGAACAGGAACTGATGGTGATCGGGTTCCGGACTAACACTTTAAACATAAGTATCTACAAAGTAGTTTGTGTGCGTGTATATAAAGCATACAACTCAAGCTCTGTTTGCCTACTGTTATCATTCTTAAATTGTATATGCAAATAGTTTTTTCCCCATCTAAATGCTAAATTCTTTTACCAACATTATTATCCTGGGTGTTTGTTAATCGAGTCAAATTAGACACCCTTCCTTTTTTTTTTGGCCTACTTTATTGCCCACCAGGCAAAACGGTTCACAGTTGGGAGTTAGTAATAGTGATGTTTGCCTTAGCAAGCTTCAATAATGAGCACCGCATAATTTCTCCACACCATGCAGCTTAATTTTTTTGCTCATTTGAGCCGATAAGTGAGGAATTAGAAAAGTGTTAAAGAGTAAAATGCTCACCATTTTATTCCTCACTTAGTGTTGATCAAACAAACTCACTCAATACAGGTATAGTGCCATGCTGTGCCATGAACATTACTGCCATAAATCAAAAATCACTCTATACACACTCGACATGCAAGCCCTGCAGTACTAAAAACCTATGAAAAGGGAAACACTCCATTTCACACAAGTGCGAAAACCAAAACATTACAACAAATGACAACAGCAAATTTGAAAGAAAAAAAAAACAAAATAGAATTGATGTTCTAAAAATCACACCTTCATGCAGCACATAACCAATGAGGAGTGAGCTCACGCTTCTGGACCCTTCCAAAGAAATCTGATGCTCTGAGAAAAACATGGAGTGTGAAAAGAGGGTAGTCCTGTTACCTCTTCTCCAAGTCTCCTCAGCAGAGAAGACGAGCATGAGGAGATCAGGATATGGAGTTTATGTGCTTTTTATGGATAAACGAAGGGGGAGTTGTTATGAATGAACCTTATCTGAACATACCCAGAGAGAGATTTAGAGCAGACCGCTGTGGTTCAAGGAATAAAAGCTCTCCCTACTGACTCACTCAGCTGATCAAAGAGGGTGCTGGGCAAAAAAAAAAAAACGCAAGTCCAAACTGCCCAGTTACATTGGCTTCAGATAAGACAATTTAGTCGAAATACTAAGACATCATAGCATGAAGTTTATCATCGTGCTGTTTTGTTTCATTCAGGGATAGTTTATCACCAGTGGCTTACTTGGTGAACAAGTTAAGCCAGCTGTCTGGGATTCCTCCCTTAAACAGATTTGTCTCTCAAAGGAAATCTGGGACAGAGTAGTTCCAAGCACTCCATGTTCCATCATAGAGCCGTTAAGCTTCTAATGGTATAACGAGAGCAACTCGAAAGAAACGAGAAAAATGCAATCGTGCTGTCAGGATAATAGGTTACAGAGAAATCACAGTGTCGCTATATTGGATAAGAAAAGAATATTGAGCAACATACAAAATTGAACCTGTGGGGTTTGTCTGAACCAATTTTTGGGAGTCTTTACAACAGAGGCCAGGGGAAACTTGTGAAAAAAAGACTAATTAGATTACTGGTAGTTCAAAGGACAAAAGACAAAACTTACGCAACGTGTTAAGTTCAGTCGGCATCTTACTAGCCAATTTTCAATCGTTGAAAAGTCAAAAGACAGGGAGTCTCTCAGCAGGTGAGCGTTAACCCCAAGTTAAAAGCCCTGCCGACAATTTCGGACTGCCTAAAAATATTGTTCAGTTGGTGAGGACGTTCTACTGTGTCAGATTTGAAAAATTCCATAAAGGAATCAGAGAAAAATAAATAAAGGAAGTTGGCTGAAGGCAAGGAGATTTTGGTGTGACACTACAGACCAAAATCGTTTTGAGTTGGCTAGTGGGATGCCACCTTTTGATCCCAGTCCAGAGCTGTTGCGAGACTCGGATAGGCCTTTTAATAGAGCCTTCCAAACAGCTCGGCAGGAAATAATCAATTAAATGATTTTGTGACATTTAAGCAAGTACGTTCAGATCAAAAGTTGTATTTCGAAATCGGTTTTTCTTCCTCTGAACCCTCAAGATCATTAAAGCTATTCAAGACAAGTCCATCCATAAGGTTCATTCAATTCTCACAGAGCTCACAGCACAGGACGCAAATGGAAAGGGTGCATGCATGCTCCCGCCATGACCACACCTGGTGGGGGCGTGGCCAGGCGGGGCAACCAGGCAACAGGAAACAGAATGACAGACAGAGATCTCTACCTGAGCACCTCCGAGAGAGAGGAGTCGCTGTCATCCGACCTATAGGGCAGAACGGCAGTTGGGTTAGGGGAAGGCGGGAAGAGTCAGTAGAAGACAGAGAGGGAGGGGGAGGAGCCTTTCAGAAAGCAGGCGGGAACAGAGGGTGGGGCTGGAGCAAAGGGGGAGGAGTTAGCAGGAAGGTAATGCAAACTTCATCGGGCGGGGTTACTGGTATAAGACTCAGTGTTAACAGGAAGAGCCCACTCCACATATGAGCTCCGATCCATATTTAGAAGCCTCACAGTGATGTATTCCCAGAGCTTGTGTTGTTGTAATAGATTATCTGCACATCTCAGATCACTTTGATCTGAGCTGTTTTTATAATGACTATCAACGAAATTAAACATGACTCTAATAAAAAAAAAAAGAGGGCAGTGTTTTAATGAGATGTATTATCAAATACTGCTTTTTTTCATTTGGGCAGCATCTCTATTGAAACACTATAGCGCTCTATGCTAAACGGCTCCCGCTATTTACAGACACAATATAGGCTACAGGTACATGAGCTTCAAACACTCACACGTTATACTAAGTGCTTTTATGTGAAATTGGATGACTGCTGATGTGCTGCGGAAAATAAAATATGAATGGTTTACAAACTTAAGTGGTTTCCTTTCACTGTTTTGAAAATATTTTGTTGTGTAATTAGTATTCTGAAACAGAGAAACCCTAAAACCAAGTCAGGACACCGCTCTATCAACAATATCTATGAGCTGGAATTGATTACTATTTGATAGAAATATGTTTGTCAAGTAACACATTGACAATGAAAGCCTATGGGGCAAGACATTGCAATGGAATAAATGTTAAAGGAATAGTTCACCCAAAAATGAAAATACTGTCACTATTTATTTAGTACTGTATCAAATTTGTCCTACTATGGAAGTCAATGGTGACCTAAAACAAACTAATTACAAACTATCTTTAAAATATCTTCATTTGTGTTTGACAGAACAAAGAAATTCATACAGATTTGGGTGAACAATTCCTTTAATGCACAACAGCATAGACATAAGACTTCTATGAAGACTAAAATGTCAAACTAACCATGTCTGTGCTGATTTACTTTAAATTAAACACGTATATTAAACTGATCAATATACGTGAACTTTTTATGTGTATAAACAATGCTGTAAACACATTTACCGAATAAATTCCTCCATGCGCTTACCAGGAAGTGAAAAGGATGAAAACGATGCTTTATTTGCATGTTTTATGCGATATACCAGTTTTGCGCATAAGTTTAATTTCAGATGTTTTGGATGGAAACATAGCTAATGATTTCTGAAGGATCATGTGCCACTGAAGAATGGAGTACAGCTGTTCAAAAAAATTCAGCTCTGCGTCTTAAATGTATATAAAAATAGAAAACAGTTATTTTCTACTGGTAACACTAGACTTTAGAGTCAAAAGAAAAACACTACATGCTCCAGGCAGTCCCTCGATCGCATTTGATTGGCTGAAATGTAAATGAAGTGTCACGCTACTTTAAAACAGACACAGTCAGACTAAAAGCAAAGAAACTTCTGACATGCATGCACGCTTATTTGAGAAACAGATTAATGAGAGTGTGACCAATTGACAGGACACTTTGATTCGCTGACACCAACGCTGATTTGAATTTCGATGAAGGTCTATTAATATTGGCCGGCGTGAATGTCTTGTGTCTGCTGTCCGGTTTTGTTATTCTATGCTAACCCAAGCAAAGACTTAAAGGGTGTCAGGATTCCAATTTAATCAAGTCAGTGCCGCCCATTAGGGACCAATCAGTAATCAAGTAGAGAAGTGTCTCATGGGCTAAAATAATTAAGATCACGCTATAGCGTATATATACTGACTGTGACTGACATGCACAATAACAGGTGAGATTATTAATGTAAAGCTGCATTAATATACATGAGAAAGGATCCAATTAAGTTCTAAATAAAAGGAAGTGTTAAAGGAGGAAGTTTATTAGCACTGCATAACTGTCAAAGTTCATTTTCATATGATGACCAGTGATGTTACATCTTTAAAAATGTTACTGGGGTGCTGCGATGTGCTTGCTAAGATGTTCAGAGTGGTTGTTGTTATGTTGCTATGCAGTTCCTAGTCAAAGAAGCATGTTATTCTGGTCAAAACACTTTCAGTATACTTTAAAGAGCAACCAGAGCAGTCAGACTCAGCCAGCGAGTTCGGACTTTTATTTTGAAATAGTGATGCACATGTAAAATCATGATACAAATCAGTAAAAACCTTCATTAATTTTCAAGGCAATTATTCAAACATCTGTTATATCAAACTTTTGAGGAAAAAGGTCTAAAAAATGTTGAATAAAAAGTAAAAATGTTGGATTCTCTGTTTGTGATGCTGCATGAACTCGAAGCACATCTTTTGTGTTTGTTAGAGGTTGAATTAACATCAAATACTGCCCGTAATACTTCTGAATATGACAGGGATAGGCAAATTCGGTCCTGGAGGGCCGGTGTCCTGCGGAGTTTAGCTCCAACCCTAATCAAACACACCTTTGGAAGCTAATCAATATCTTCAAGATCACTAGGAAGTTGCAGGCAGGTGTTTTTGATTAGAGTTGGAGCTAAACTCTGCAGGACACCGGCCCTCCAGGACCGGATTTGCCTACCCTTGGAATATGACGTATATTTAAAAATTATTTTTAAAAAATTATGTTTTAGGTCTCTCAAAAAATACTGGTGGTCAACTATTGGAAACCTCTGGTACTGCGCACAAATTAAATCTTACTATTAGCTTTTTTTGTTGTGGTTTTTTAGACTCAGTCCACACGAAGCTGGTGCGTTCCCTATCCGATCATTTTTTTTCCTCGTTCTAAAAAATTGCGTAAACATGGCATCGTCTCAAGAAATATCTGCGCACACACGAAACCACTGAAAACGGTGTAGTATATATGCCAAACCAGTATGGGGCGCTGTAATTCTGCCATAGAGATACACTATACACGGAGAAGAAGACCTTGAGCATGCGTATAACCTTGCGCGCTGTATACGAACCAAGAAGACGACGACGAAGATGGCGAACGCAACAACTTGGTGTTGTCCATTATCGCTTGTTGCTCATAACAGCTGCATAGAAGCAACAGATTTTGCTGTAATAAAGCTAGTAGGCTTAGCAGCAACACAAACACAATCATGTAGTCCGCCATTATTGTTCTTGCTGTTACGTGTGACGCAGCCGACACGTGATGTGATGACATCATTGTTTCACAGAATATACGGATTGGCTGTACACACGAAACCGCAAGGGTGGCGTTTTCAGATTTATCCACTTTTTAAAAAATAGCGGTTTCAGTCTCTTAAAACGCCAGATCTTTGTGGACGAAACGCCAATACGATAAAAAATTTAGACGTATACAGCGAAACGCGTCTCCGTGTGGACAGGCCTTTGGATATCAGCCTCAAATTTGTAACAACTGATTTCTGGTTTTAGCTTCTCTTCAATAAGTTCGCTAGATCTGAGGCATCACATACGCTCACAATTAATGCCGGAAGAGTTGCACCATCAGGGGTTTGTTCAGATCTCTAATTCTAAGTATGAACTACAGTACTAATGATGCTTGCCTTAGCAAATAGTGCTAATTATGGTCATTTAACAGAACACAAAATTACTGTGCTAAAGGTGGTTGCATGACTTCGAACAGGATAGACAGCGAACCAAATGCTGTAAACAAACTACGGAATAGTGTGGCCTGGTAGAAATTACATTAAGAGAAATCTACAGTCTGCTACCATGTGTGTCCTATCCCACATTCACACACACACACGAAGGGGAATGCAATATTCAAGGAGTTGGAGAAATAATGAGATAAATCCCTGACAGGCGCATCAAATGACCAATTTAGTTCTCTATGGCAATATCAGACACTGCTGATTCAATTATGGAAGGAAAGTGCAAACAAAACCCATCTTCAGAGGGTGGAATAATTGGTTATTCTACCCTAATGTGCCCACTTGTGGTGTTATAATGAGAATTCACAGGAGCCAAAGAACTGACAGTAGCTTCTGCTGTCGGCTTTGAGTTATACTAACCATTCAACTGCAATTAGAGATCAATACTGCCTGCGGCACACACGGGGTTAACGCTGAGGTACCGAACTAGTGGATTAAAATACTGTAATGAAGCACTCGGAGTAACCTGAAAGAAAGCATAGTTATTTACCTATAGCTGAAGGAGAAAAAAAACTAGCTGGGTAGAAAAGGAAAGCAATTAAATAAATCTGAAGAACATGTGGGCTTATGCAAAATCCCATGCTCAGGTATGAGGAGGAACTAGACCCTAAAGGTAAATCAGCCTTCTGAGGATTTTTTTTTTAAAAATCAGGATAACAAATAGTTCATGCTCTGTGTGTGTTTGCGTGTAACTCACTTGTCGAGCGCTGAGCCCTGACTCTGGTTACTTGTCAGCCGGGAAAAGACGTTGCGGTCGTTGCGTGTTCGGAGAGGAGGGGATGAAGGAGGGGTGTAGCCCATTTCTGGACTTCTGACATTAAAAAAAAGAACATCAATACACACAAAACACAGAATGTATGATTAAAGTAAAGAGTGTAACAGTATATTGAAAACTAATATTTCAGAAAACCTCAACAGCTAACCTGATACACACTTCACCGTTAAGGTTTAATTGCATCTAAAATAAAAGTTTTTGTTTACATAACATATGTACTGTGCATATTTATTATATGTGCATACATATATGTGTGTGTGTGTATACATATACAGTACACACACTAATAAAATATACATTTAGAAAATATTTACATGCACACAGATT
>JAUCMS010000012.1:2959788-2970908 GCA_032357445.1 Enteromius radiatus | reverse complement strand
AAATAAAAGTTTTTGTTTACATAACATATGTACTGTGCATATTTATTATATGTGCATACATATATGTGTGTGTGTGTGTGTGTGTGTATACATATACAGTACACACACTAATAAAATATACATTTAGAAAATATTTACATGCACACAGATTTATATTCTTTTACATTATAACTACACATGTTTCTTAAATATATAGACAGCATACAGAAATGACGTAACACAAAAACCTATTTTGAATGGCATTAATCATGATATGTATCCATCCATCTCTATGGACCTATATTTCTCTTTACAACAGTAAATTTATACTATATACAGTATTTTTGTTTGCGAAATAAGTTAATTAGTTTTTATATTTTATAAGAAAATATTTATAAGAAAACAAATTCTTTAGATACATAAAGCTGAATATGTATTTTTATTACTGTGCTATTGATGAATTGATTAATTGACTTACTGACTGACTCATTCAGTTATTTATTTATAAGCTGAAGTAACATTAAGACACCACACAAAGATGCAACAAATAAAGTACATGGCAAAATTGTCTTTCACATCAACAATAATACAAAAAACTATGCCTGTCTACGAAATAAAATGAGTATGACTAGTATTAGTTTTACAATTTCTTTTACTGTCTTTAGGAAGCATAATGAAACCGTTACATACGATCCAGATCTGAGTTGGAAACCTTAACTAGAATCATTATTTGGCAGATTTCTTGCAAAGAAGTTACCTATACGGCTGGCCTCGGTCGTATGACTGCCTCCTTGTTAAGGGAGATGCGTCAGATCCTCTGGATTGCCTTGGGCTGAAACATCAGCATACAAATTGTGTTACGTTCAAAATAACGGAATTACTTTGTGGAGACAGAATCCGAAATTCTCATCACACCCTGATCCCATATAACGGAAAATCATTTATTTCAGTATGAGAGGTTTTGCCTGATAGTTCCACTCACAAAGTGTGTCCTCTGACAGGCAGGCTGATGGTTCGAGACACCAGATCTCTGGAATAGACGTCTTTGAGGACCAGGCCGTTCTCATGGATCTCTGACAGAGAAGCCAGGGACTTAGTGATGTTCTTGGAGGAGAGGTCCAGAATCGGGCCCAGATACTCCGCTGACACTGCCTTCATTTGTGCAGACAGTCGAGGCTCAACCTGCGAAAGGAACTATTTTAAAACACCACACTGCCATCTGCTGGTTATAACACACAAAACAGAAAAGAAGTGCTGCTCTCCGATGCTTAATATAGTCATGTCAGAAAATACTGCTTGAGACACAATATTTAGAATTTTACCTTCATCTTAAAGTCATCTTGACTCGCAGACAACTTCATCTGGGAAAAACTGTAGCAGGAAGTTAAACAGTGAAGTTTCGATTTAGATTACAGTACTTCTTGATAATCATCTGTAAGAATGTATTCATACCCGCCCTCTGATGCCTGACTGAACTCAGACGCATCCTCATCTGTGCTCGCATAGCCATTCTCTGAGGAATATACAAATAAAATAGAAATTAACACCATAATTACTAAAAAAGCTGCAAGCAGATATGACCAGTCTTCATGCGTATTAAGGCATTTAAACTATTATATATAGTATTATTTAGCAAGTATGTATTTCTGTAAATCAATCATTAAATAGAGCATTTTTGGCAATTCCGGGTAATTTAACCTTAGAAACATTTTTAAGTGTTAGAGCGTCACATACAGAACAATCTTCATATAAGTTGGCATGCATCTTTAGAATCATATGCTGCATGTGCTCACCAAGTTTTATTAAGTTTTCCGTTTTAGTTTTGGATTTATAGGCTTTTGGGTATATTTGGCCAGGCCCATTTTCTAAATGACCTTGTTATATCTAACCAAAGTGTAAAGTTGACCTAGACAGTCAAGAGAATGAAGTACTGCTCTGGTTTCTTGAGGGTACGCTTAGTCTTGAACGGTCTTGAATGATTAACAAACGATTTAACAGTCAGTAGTGATTCTTGAGGCAAAGTTGTTCAGAGTGAGGAGGCCTACAGTAACATATGATAAGAGCACTGTGTGCATGTTTGAAAAGTCACTTAATATAAAGTAAAAGTCACTCGCTAAAAAAATGAATACGTTAATATTCATTTGCATAGAGGATTTACTATGTGTTTTCATCTCAAGACATTTGAGACGACAAGCTTTAAGAGTTACGAGTGATTTTTTTTAGTGCCCCCATCAGGCCAATTAGGTGAGCCTTTGTGACATTGTAAACGGGATGAGTGCTACCATGCTTCAACACAAGCTAGTGTTAGAGGATCATGTTATTTTTTTATAATAACTTCAAAAAGAAACATAGATAGTTCAGAAATTGAATAGAGAGTGCTAGTGTTAGATGGTCGTGTGTAGATGGAAGAGAGGTGTTTGTAGCCATTTCTTCTTCAGGTCATTCCACCAGCAGGGAAAATATAGATGTATGAATACTCATGAGTTATTGCTCACCTTGCTGGACATTGTGGATAAGAGCTTGGAGCTCAGGGATACACTCTGCCTTTTCTCTGAGAGCATCCAGGATCATATGATTTTGGGATGAGCCAATCACATCCGTCTGTCGCAGCTGACCCTCCAGCAGCCGAATTTGAGCCTCTTTTTGAGCAACTTGCAACCCCTGTATACACAAACACACATCTGGGGTCAGCAAGATGTTTTAAATGTCTTCATTGTTACTGAAAAAAAGGAGTTTATTTCTTTAAAGAAAAAAACACTAAACAAAAATGAGCCCGGACTTGCCTTGTCAATAGAGGCTTTGAGGAAGTAGTCCAGGAGAGCACGAGCTTCAGCCAGTGAGCAGGAACTAATGACCACTGAGGTGTCCACTGAGTCCAGCTCATCCTAAAACAGACACATGATTTGACCAATATCAAAAAAAAAACATGTGATTTAACTACATACAAACAAGCAAGCAGTGATTTTTGAAATGTCGTGTACCTTGGTCTCCTCGATCTGCACGATGGTGGCCTGGCAGTCGGACAGACTGTCGCTGATGTAGTCGATGTTAGCATTGAGAACCTCGATCTCCTCGTTCATCTCCTGCAGGAGCCTCTCCTCCTCATCCTCTCCGTAGCCATCGTTCAGTAACTTTTCTCTCTTACGCAACAGCGCCTCCTGCTGCATGGACAACTCCTCACGTTTCTGGAAATAAGGGATATTTGATCAAGTAACTGTTACATTGTTTTACACAGCAATCATACAACAGAAATGCTCAGGGTTTCAGAAGATCACAGCGATCGGTAACACGTATAATGTAACGTAAAAGAAAAAAAATCACCTTAATGAGGCGATCCATATCAGCTTCCACATTAGTGATGGTCATTCTCTGCATCACGATGTCCATGATCCTCCTCTCCAGAGACTGCCACTTCTGACGGGCTGTCTTTGAAAAACTCGTGCTCGTACTCTTTCGCTGGAATTTCTTTCTGCTACAAAAAAAAAATAAGCAAATACAGATACAAATACAGCCTCTGTGAACATGAGAAACATCCGTCGGGTCACTGGTGTAGGCATCGCTGACCTGGCCAGGTTTGCTCCAGTCCCGTGGCTCTCATTCTCTCCCAGGAACCCGTTGAGTTTGGTGTTCCACTGGCGTATGATGCTGGACACCGAGCGAGCGGACTCGTGCTCGGAGGAGGTTGTCGTGGTGCTGGCTGACAGCTCTGCTCCGGAGTCTACACTGGTCGGTCTGCGGGTCACACGTCCAGCCACACGCTCAGACATGGGCTTGGTCAGCCGCCTCAGAGCCGTCACCTCCTGAGTCTTCCTCCGCAACACCATCTCCTGCTGACGCTTCTGGGACTCCAAAGCTCGGATCTGATACTAACAGAGCACAGAGAGAGGGAGCAAATAATGCTTAAAAGGGTTAGTTCACCCCAAAAACTCTGTCAGTAATTACTCATCCTTTGTTCATCTTCAGAACACAAACTAAGATATTTTGGATGAAATCCCAGAGATATCTGACCCTCCATAGACAGCAACACAACTAAAATGATCCAGGTCCAAAACAGCAGTAAAAGCATCAGTAAAACAGTCCATTTGACATCGGTGGCTCAACTACAGTACTTCTTTTTTTGCGCAAATATAACAAAAAAACAGTTTAATCAGCCATTCTTCTCGGAGTTGTGTATTTCGCCATTTTGGAGAGTAATGATGAGTGTGTTTGACTTAATCAGCATTGTTTACGTTCGGGGGTAAAGTGCACGTATCCGTTGTGATGTTCACTAAAATGGATGAATGGAGTAAATTATGTTTGTCTTTGTGCTCCATATTGAGTCACTGATGTCACATGGACTGTTTTACCAATGTTTTTACTATATTTCTGGACCTGGAATATTGTGTCATTTTGGGGTGCACCATGATAAACATTTTTACATTACTCAGGCAAACCTCTTGTCGCCGCTGCTCTTTCTTCAGTTGTGCGATTTCTCTGTTTCTCTTGGCATCAATCATCCTCCTCCGCTGCTGCTCCTCCTTCATCTGCTTCATCAGCGCCACCTATGGTTGAGAGGAATATCAAACCTCCAGTAGATGCAGTGGTGCTGTTTCTATTCACAAACCTGAACATTAGACGAGTAGTATGCAATCTTCAAATTAATGTTTACAGTCCATACCATTAAAACAAGAATGTAGTTTAAGAATAATATTAGGTTATTTTTAATTGCATTAAAAGTTTAAGCTTGCTGCATTATGGGATAGACTTATTTCATACCTTGTTTTTATTTCTTCTATAGCACGTTTTACAAATGTTATCTGGGTGCTGTTGAACTTTAGCAGCATTTATGCAATAAAAAAAATAAATCGCCAACACAAGAAAATAACAATAAACAGCAATATTGTGAAAAGCTATTATTATTTAAAACATAATTTAGCATATGCAATTTATGTAATCATGTGATGCATAGCTGTATTTGTAGCTACTTGTTATTATTCCCACATGATCCTTCAAACATCTTATTATTTTTAAGCTCTTATGTTTATCAGTGGTAAAAACAGCTACTTAATATTTTTGTGGAAATCGTGCTTTTTTCAGAACTATTTCATAATCGAAAATTTAAAGGAACAGCACTTATATTAAATAATCTTTTTTGTAACAATATAAATGTCGGACACTTTTGATTGATTTAATACATCCTTACTGAAACAATGTTCATCTCTTGCAAACAACAAAAACAAAAACTTATTATTAGAAAAAAAAATATATATTTTTTTATATATATTTAATATTTTTTATATATGTCTAAATAAACATAGTTTATTCATTTATTCTGTTTTAATTTGAGTTATTTCAGTACATTAAACAACATTACACTGAGAAATGGTGCAACTAGCTGAAATAAAGTGTTTTTTATTTAAATGATGACTTGAATTGTTATGGTGTTTTTTGTTGTTGTTGTTTTTTAGGTTTTATTTATTTTAGTTAGTTAGTTTTACTAAGCTATAATAATTCTGCCCCAAACATTTGAACATTAGTCTATGTGTGTGTAGACTTTCTCCACTTCCAGCATACACACTTTCATGCAAACTAGGACACATTTTATGCCTGAGGAGCAAAAATTCTACACTCATGGTAAAAACTGTCACTTTAATTAGACTCTTAAAATAAAAGTTTGACACAGTGAATGTCTTCATTCCCAATTGCACTCAATTAATGCGTCTCTGCAGCTGATGAAACAAATGAAATGTTTTGGTTTTTCGCCTCAAGGGGGCGGTGTCTTTCTAAAAACAGAGCTCCAGCTCTCACCTTGGCCTTCTTCATCTCGGCCACCTCGGATTGCAGTTTCTTGAGCTCTCTCTCGTAGCGGCCCTGGTTCTTCAGCAGACGCGCATGCTCCTTCTGAGCAGCCTGTAGCTTCAGCAGGTCTCGGTTCATCTCCTTCAGACGCTTCTCGTAATCGGACTTGATCTTACTGGCTTTCTCCTCCGTGTAGTTCTCCATGGACACTAAAATCACACAGAAAATGATGGAAGAACTGTTACTGTTACTATCATTTACATGAAGATGAAAAAACTAATTTATTACAGTATATGTTTGGAACAACATGAGGGTGACAAACCCTTTAAGACACCTATTTATATACTTCTGGGCCTTTTGGAAATACATGCCAAACAACAGAAGTGATTTCTTCACAGATAGATGTAAAGCAGGCAGAGACTCACTGAGGTTGTGCAGCACGCGGTCTCTCTCCAGCTGTGTGTCTCTGATCTTGTTCTGGAGCAGAATCAGTTTCTCCTCGTACTGGCTCTTCAGTGTCAGGAGCCGCCGCTGACTGTTCTCCAGCTCATCGATGAGTCTCTGCTTGATCTCGATCTCACACGTCAAGTCCGCAAGATCGGCCTGTAAGCTGACTGAGAGGTGAGGAGCCACAGGTCACAAGGTCAGTGAGAATGAAAGGGACTGACCGAACATTTGTAATAAAGTCCAAAAAAATGTAGAAGGCCAACTTAAAAAAAAAAAAAACACAAGTCTGGAAACTTTATGGCATTTTTCTTGCATTCCACTCAATTTCATGTTTTTAAATTAAAAAATTGCCCTAACCAGAAAGTAGTATATTTCAAGTTTGTTTTATTAAATATACTTAAGATATACTTCATGTAGTAAGTAATATACTATTTCAATATTTTCAAATATTTTTTTTTACTTTTTAAGTATACTTAAATATCAACATCATTTTAGACATTTTTGCTGGATGCGCCTCAGAGATACCTCAAGAAAGATGCCAAAAGCTTTTTCCAGAACAGAAATGATCCCTTTCATTTGGAATATTGATCATATTTCAGTTCAAAATTCTAATGTAGTTTATTTAGCCAATCTGACAGCCCTAATACATTTCAGAACGCACCTTTTTCATCCGAGTCAGAGTCAGAATCCACCAGACTCTCGTCACTGTCAAACCCGTCCTCCTCTCTGGTCTCCTCTTCCTCCTCCTCCTCCTCCTCCTCATCACAGCCGCTCTCACCATGATCATCCTCCTGAAGAGGATACATGCCATCCTGCACAGATGTGCAGAAAACAAACAATTCACTAAAAATAATTATATACCATTGAGTAATACTTTACTTAAAGCCTTTATGTATAATGCATTATAAATATTCATAATGTGCATCTTGATGTAAATAATAAGAAGCAAATAAAAAATGCACAGTGTAACAATTAACTGAAGTGTTATAATGTATTAACTGTGGTTAATCTGTCGATTTGTAAGACAAAACTACTTATATATTGCATTATACATAAAGTTCAAGTTCATTTATTTATGAAGCACATTTAAAAACAGCACAATAAAGGTTTCAAGTATTTTTTGTCATATATATTATGCCTAATCATTTGCATCTTAAAATGCTACAGCTTTATTTGTGTAACAGAATTATTATGTCTGTTATATCACCACTTTCTGTTCTTTTATGATTTTATTATTATTATAAAACACTCAGCATTACAAATGTATTCCTGTAATAACCTTTTTTACTCTTGCAGCACAGCTCCATTCTCATAAAACAGTTTTATTGATAATATTTTATTCTTTAAACTCAATTTTTCCATAAAATATTACAACTTACCTTGCCTTTATATTCATGGAAATAAATACATTACTGCAACATATTTTTTTTTCCTATTACAACTGCGGTAAAATGCTATTTAATATTTAAAATAGTAATTTTAGAATTTTATTTTTATTAAATCAGTGTCTGTGATATGCAATTTATATAATATTCAACTTTATTCAAATAATCTCTACTTTGTTCTCATATTTATTCACACTGCCATAAACATAATCCTTGCATTATTACTGCTTCATTCTCATAAAACACAACAACGCAACTCTTTCCTTAGAATATACGATTTTTTTTTAAAATCCATCTCTCTTTGTTAAAAGCAGAGCAGCTGAAATGTAATGAATCTCCTTTCTCTCACCTCCTCAGGTTCATTATCAGAGTCTCCGTCTCCATTTTCTCTTCTCTCTTCATTTTCCCTGCTCAACCCATTCTCACTCTTTTCTCCGTTCTCTTGAGGAAAAAGCTTGGCCCTCTTCTTCAAACCTTTTTCTTTCTCAGGACTGAAAAAAGGTGATCTGTTATTAAAGTTCCTACACACAAATACACGCATAAACAAAGCACTGGTGCAATCAATAGGACATTCATCACACAGTAGATTGCACGCTTAAAAATAAGGGATCGGGCCATAGTTACACCAATATCGGACGCAAGCGTCATTAAATATTCATGTAAAGGCACCACGGGGACTCGTACAGTGGAGAGATTTATCCTGGGTCTTCTGCTTTTCAGCCTTTGCAGGTCAGCAGAGACTTCCAGTAGTAATTCTGAAGTACTGGGCACACAAATTGCCCATGGCCTCTCTCCCATTACAGCCACATTAGAGCCAATCTGAGAGCGGGGCGCTCCTCTAGTCATATTCATAATGACGGACGATTTACTGAGAGATACTTGTGTCTGTGCCAGCTTGCTGTCCTTACTTTGAGTCGGTCAGGACATACTGGCACAAACACAGAGATAAATCTAATTCTGCCAGATTTTACAGCCTCTTATTGGCTCAGTAACATAAAACAGAAGAGGACAAGCATATTAAAGTCTTCCAAATACCCAATCAGTGGAATAAGCTACAAGACCTCTGCTACCATCAGACGAGATCGCCAGACATGAAGTGTCAAGACCACCTGAGACGTCCTGGAGCAGGGTCTCTCATTTAATCACTCATGTAATAGCATTATTTAATTTGTCTTTGCTGTAGATACTGTAGTATGAAAGCATTTAATTGTATATGTGGTCATAAACACATTATTTTTATAACTGTGATATCATAGATATCTTCTATGGTATGTATATTTATGCTGTCAAACGATTAATCGGGACTAATCCCATTCAAAATAAAAGTTTTGTTTATGTAATATATGCATGTTTATTGTGTACTGCATACATACCGTTAAATAATTCATATTTTAATGAATAAAGTATATTAGAGTATTAGTAGACTGTCTGTCCGAATATCTTATAACACTATTTTGATGGGTCCATAACAATAACATACTGCATACTGACGATCAGAAACTTTGCAAGTATGTCAACTTATTCTACTAACCCTAAACCTACCCTAACAGTCTCCTCCGAGAGTTAGTGGACATGTAGTTGTGCATTAATGAGAATTAGTTGACTTGTAGCTAACAAAGTTACTTATAGTTAGTAAAATGTCCAAAGTGGACTATCAAAATAAAAAGTAACCAAATAAATTGATACAAAATACATAAGAGAATAAACAAATACAATAAATGAAAACTAAAAATCAGTAAAAGAATAAATAAATCTAAAATGAAAACGAATAAATACATAAATTCATACAAGAATAAAGTAAATAAAAAAATTAATTAATTAATAAAAAAAAGATAATCAATCAATGAAAAAATAAATCAAATCAAATAAACTTCACCTCTTCCTCCTCTGATTTCTCTCTTTCTTCTTCAGCCTCTCCACATCTAATTTGGCTTGACGAATCACATCTGTCATCTCTGCGTCCATGGAAACAGAGGGGGAGGAGCCGAGAGGGAGTGTTGGAGTAGAGGGGTGAGAGGTTGGGTATGGAGAGCGGGCGGAGAGGCGAGACAAACTGCGCCTCAGAGACTCGTTCATGGCCTCGCTCTCCAGCAGCTTAGACCTGAGAATCACGGACACATACGAGTCATTGTTTTCTACCGCTCTGATGAGAAATTCACATCAAACGTGTCATGAGTAGATTATCATAATACCTCAGCTCTTCGATTTCTCGAATGTAGTTCTGGATTAGATTGCCGATCTCCTCGTTCGTTTCACCTGTTCAAAGAACGATAATGAAATTACCAAGTATTGATGTTAAAAAACTGCAGTGACTAAAACTGATTTCAAAGGGCCCTTTACAATCTATACCAGGAGTGGGCAGACTTGGCCCTTCCAGGAGTTTAGCTCCAACACTGAACCACAACGAGCTAACCATTCTCATTAAGACAGGTTATGTCAGGGCTGGATCAAAATACTGCAGGAAAGTGGCCTGGAAGGGCCAAGTTTGGCCCTCACTGATCTACACGTAATCCCTTCTCCAGCCACTAGAGGTCTCGCACCGGTCTTAGTGAGCAGCAGGTTGACTCCGTTGGTGAGCAGCTGGGTGACTCGCGTGTTGAGGTGGTCGATGGTTTCCTGCATGGCTTTGACCCGCATGCGTAGAGTGTCGTTCTCTTTTTGGAGCATGGAGTTCTCTTGAAACAGATCGCTAAAACCTTCAGATCCATCTTCGCAGGCCACTCGTTTTCCCTGAAAGAAATTTCAAAGTCTGTGAGACGGATAGGTATGAGCTGACACCATCCAACCCAAGCAGCAATCCCCCGATCCTTTCATGCTCGGTCTCTCTGTCAGGGGGGCTCAACTCTCTCAAAGCCATCATGGCTAATCGCTAACTTCTTCCGGCGGCCGTTTATCATCCAGGTCAGGCCGAGGCGCTAAGCTGCCGCTACGCTCCATTAACTCCAGCGAGATCCCATGAGCTGAACCATGTTATCATGCACAAGCCCACCGCACAGGCTCTCTCTCATCCCCTGGACGTATTACATAAACAGTTAGAGCACCAACTGGGTGGTATTGAAGGAGAGAGGAGAAACAAGGAGTGTGGGTATGAACCAAGATCACCTGACTCATTAACTTCCCCAAGTCCTCTATCTGATTTAGTAATAGAGGAAGTGTTTAGTTTTTTGATGCATCAATGTACTGTATGCTCAAACTGTTTCCTCTGTGGTAAAACAAACAAGAAATAAAATATCTTGACCAGTCAGTAAACTCGCTCCTGCTGTGCAGATCATTCTGGCATGTGTCATGTGTCTTAGGGATGCACCGGTCCGACTTTTTCAGTCCCGATACCGATGCCTGGGCTTTGTCTGTCGATACCCAATACCGATCCGATACCATGAAGTATCTCCACACAGCCGACTCTTTTGCTGTGTTCACACCAAGCGGCAACCTCCCGCTCCCTCTAGTGAAACCAAAGTGATTAAAACTGCAATTCATCGACTAGCCGCTGGGGGCTGGCTCCAAAAGGGAGTCAATCACATTGACTCTCCA
>JAUCMS010000012.1:2887196-2898131 GCA_032357445.1 Enteromius radiatus | reverse complement strand
CCCTACACGTGAACGCGCCAAACGGAGGGGTAGGGGTAAGTGTAGGGGTAAGGGGTAGAATTGGGATTGGGCCTAAAGGTGCGTTCACACCAGACGCGACTTGCGTGAATAAATTGCGCTATTCGCGCGTAGTTGGACGCTTCAACATTTTGAGTTTACTCGCTTCATTCGTGCATGAAATTAACTTAACAACAGACGCGAATTCGCGTCATGGGAGAGGCTTCTGCCAGGCGGCTCCAGTCTCATGCATTGGTGGAGGGGAAAACCGCAACATTTTCTAAATATTATTGCTGTTATTATGCCATGAAATGCAGTTTTAAGAGTATTTAGTTGTATGTAGGAATGTAGTTGTTTAAAACACAAATCTGCGGCTTATTAAAAAAAGAGAGCCGTGAGCTCCACGTGAACACCGGGTGTTCAGTGCTCATGTGTCCGCCGAGGGCAGCCTCAACGCGGCTAGTAATTCTGACTCTTGCCGCTGCCTCCTGATGTTCGTTTTGGGTATATCTAATATGCAATTAATCTATTATTAATTTCCTTTTTATTCCTGTTTCTATGAAAGTACGAAGATGTATCGTACAAAGACGATGATTTTGTCCTCCATAGTTTCGGAATTCTGCCTCCACTTGCTAGTAATCACGTCACTATTAGAGCAAGCTCCTGATTGGTTAACGCAGCACGAATTTTCGCCAAAGTTCAGATATTTAAACTTGAGTGAATCACGCCGCTTAATTTGCGCAAATTGCAACTTTGCATTGACTTAACATGTAAATCACTCGTGCGTAATGTTTCATTCGCGTCTGGCGTGAATGCACCTTAACAGTCAAGACAATGTGTATTACCCAGATGAGCCTGTGTTATTAGTTTTACCAGTTGTTATCTGGGAATAAAAAAGAACCTTGGAATGTGGCGACTGACCAATAAGAATGGAGTACTCCACGAGGTGGTGTTGGAAATATTAGATAAAGTACTAATTTAAATAACTAAATAGAAATAGAATCTTAAAACTAAAAATGAAAACTGAAAAGCTAAAAATAAAAGCTCATTCAAAATAATAAATACTAGGGGTGTAATGGCATTCGGAACTTAAATATTTGCATGTGTACTGAACAAATGTGTTGTTTTAATCACTGCATGAGCAGAACTTCACTGCAAACGTCTTACTTCTGATAAGAAACAAAACCCTATCTTTCAAATTATGCCCATTTTGCATATTTGTATTCATTTTCTTTACAATTAAGTGTGGTTATATTTAAAAATAGATGGAAATTAAAATGAAGTTTGTCTATGTTGTATATTGTAACATTATAGTCATGTTTTAGGTTTAGACCATAAGCTGAGGGAGATTTAAAATTTTGGTTTTAACTGGATTAGAGGAAAGAGCAATTCGTTTAGTAAATCACAGTTTAATAAAAAAAAAAACTATTTCACTGTAACTGAAATACTTCAGCATGATTGAGCTTGTGAACTGAACTCTAATCAGGAAATGTGTAGCAGCTCTATAGCGCATTGCTCTGAGAGTACTAATAATCATGTGGTTTGAGTAGATGCTCACTCACCCAGCGTGGCCTCAGCTGTGATGTCATGCAGGGTGTGACTGGAGGGGACTGACGGGGTGCTGTCGGGTGTCTCCGTTTCATCCTCCTCTTCCTCTCCCTCAGGGCTTTTCTCCAGTCCCTCTATCTCCAGAATCCTCTTCTCCAAAAGCTCAGCCTGACGCTTCTGTTTCTTCTTCATCTTCTTCTTCTTGTTCTTTGACATTTTGCCCATCTGAAGACAAGAAACGTTTTAACCTTTCTATTAACTCTTCGCCTTTAACGTGTGAATGTGCTACCGATGAACATCAAGGAAGATGTTAATGAACAAATGCTCACTCACTTGTTTTGGGGCCGGAGCTGTACTCACTGCAATGGAGGAAGAAGATGAAAGAGAGAAGACAACATCAGCATCTTGTTGAAGCGGGACATGTTTTCAGTTGCTACACAGAGTTCAAAAGCAGTGCATGAGGTTCTCCAGAGAATGTGTCATCCTTCAGAGCTCATGAGTCACTTCTCTCCATTTAGAAACATCCCGCAGACTTTACGTCACTCTGCATAATGTATCAATGGAGATGTTCTATGCTGAGGTGTCAGAAGAGGTGAACGAATGGGAAGTTACAGCAGACTGGTTTCACCACTGACACACTGTTTAGCATGTTAGAAAGAAAACCAATAATACTGTACACAACAGAGCATTCATAAACACCCTGACACCGTCGAAATGCTAGATATACAGCTTTTGACCAACAAATAATTGTGATTAATAACATCTAAAACAAAAGTTTTTTTTTTGTTTACATAATATATGTGTGTATACTGTGTATATTTATACACACATGCACAAAATATAAGACTATAAATATATAAGTGTATAAATACATAAACATTTTCAAAATATACACAGCACACATACAACAAAGACGTATTTTGGATGCGATTAATCGCAATTATTTGACAGCACAAACTCAAATGACATTTATCACATTTTAAATATTATAATATGACATAGTAATATTTTAATATAAATATTACAGCTGTTAATTTAATACTTAATTCTTTAGATTCTTTTATATTCCACAGAGAAGAAAGTTCAGTCATTGTTCAGTCACCGTTCAGGATTGAAATGACATGAGTGTGAGTGATTGATGACAGAATGTGCAGCGTACATGCATTCATGCCAACACCGAGCTGCAATAAATACATCTAGATATCAATTCAGATGCATCTGTATAATGAATTCTGTTGAATTAAATAGTTCTTTCTAAAGGTACTTATTGTCGCATCTATTTGGTGCTTTTCCATTAACAGAATAATGACTTTGAACTATCCTTTTGGAGGTAGCCGTAAAAAAATTTGTGCAATTAATTTGTGACCAATTTATTCACCACATTGTGTAATTAGATTAAAAATATATATATACTTGCTTGACAGCTCAAAAAAATATTAAATGTAAAAATTATCATAACCCAATGAACAGAATACTGCTAGAAAACTACTTTAATAAATGGCCAGTTCAATTGTAGATTATAAAGACCTCCTGCTGGCTATAAGGGATGACAGCCCTAACTATTTAATATCAAAACAAATGCATAATTTCTTTTTATGCATTTGGATTGCATTGTGATGTTTTTTCAGCTGTTTAGACTCTTATCCTGATGGAACCAATTCACTGCATTGGATCCACTGGTAAGCAAGAAATATCTACAAACTTCTGCAAATCTGTTCTGACGAAAAAACTCAATTTACATCTTGCATGGCTTAAGAGCGAGTACATACTCAGCAAATGTTAATTTTGGAGTGAACCACTCCTTTAATAATAACATTAATAATAATTGTGACATATTAGAAGTTTTCTCCTGTCTCTCATATCTAAATATCCTGTAGTGCTTGTTGTTACCTGCAGATCCAGAAGGTGGTGGAGCTCCAGATTTCTGCCACTCCGTGGCCTCCGCGGCCAGTCTTTTGACATACGCCTCATTCACATCCATCAAGATGTTCTCTGGCTTTATATCAGTGTGAATGATCTTACACTTGGTGTGCAGGTAATCCAAGCCTTGCAAAACCTACGCAAAGAAAACTTAGCTTTGACCCGCAGTTAACGACAGCAAATGATAACGAGAAGTAAACGCATACCTGTCGAATAATGCTCTTGACACACGGCAGCGGCAGGCCCTGGTAGTTGGACTTGATAATCCACTTCAGCAGATGGTGGCCGAGAACTTCAAACACCATACACACATCTGACAGCGCACGTTAAAGGGAAATGATGGAGAACAAAGGTCTAGGCCCTCTGGGAAACACAAGCCAAGAGCTCCGGCTCATTAAGAGCTGCACTTCACAAATAAAAGAGCGAGCTGGGCTGAATCTGGGCAAAGCGCCTACTCTCCCAGCTGTGGACCGAGAGATTGAGCGGCAGCTGAAAACAGCATCCTGTGAATACGGAGTGCACTAGAAAAACACCTGTGGATGCCTCATAAAACCAAAGGACACCTGCATGACAAACAGAACCACTGAAAGGATACGGGTTCCATTCACACCCGAGATCTTGAAGTCGTCCAATAGCTGCACTACTTTCTCCCTGCTGGGATCATTCTGGTCTGTGTTCCTGACCTGAATCCACCAGACGGGGGGGAAAAAATAACTCAGGCCTCAGATAGTTTTACAGCCGAGACACTCTACGTTTCGAAACCATTATTACTAAATAAACCATGTTTTCATTTGACGATAACCACTTTTCCCCGGGGCATGTGGATACACCTGACTCTCATTACTTTCCCGCCTCGTTGCGGCACGCTGTCCAATTCATCTGACGCTAAACGGTCTCGCGAATAATTCATCGCAATGGTTTCAAAGGCAGCGCTGGAATCAGGGTAACTCACCGCTCTCAGGAGCTTGATCTCATCGAGTGCCGTTTCAGTGTAGTGCTCTGCGCTCTTAACCACTTTCATGGCCACAAAACGCTTCCCTCTGCAACCAAAACAATAAATGACCTCTCAGTACACACGCTTCATTTATAAATGGCATTGCAGGGAGAAAAGAAAAGAAACAACATGTAACGGAACGTACTGTATGTCCCAAGCAAACCAAACCGTGGAAAAATGACCCCATCCTAGCTTCCGGATTACGTGGTACCGGCCATTAAACAGGTCGCCTATTTTCACATGATGATAACCACCTAGAAAATCAGTTTTTAGCTGTTAGGAAACACTGTTAGCAACACAACATCTGGAATTGTTTCAGAAATACAAAAATACAATTTATTCAAAACGATACTCATACTTGAAATTACTTAAGTACACCTCTTCAATGATTCATGAAAAACATAAAAATGTTGTTAGGCGTCATCTTTAACTACAAAGTCAGGCAATTCAAGTCACGGTTAATTATGTTAGGTCATGTACTTCCCCCAAAATGTAATTATAGTAACGGATTAATTATTCAAGATCTATGTTTACTCATTTGTATTTCAAGAAACACCATGTGGCGTTACAACTTGGCGATAAAAATCATATTGAGATACAATATTAATTTAGAAGGATTTTCAGAGTCAAACTGGAATTTTCAAATCTTGCCGATAGTCAACATTTCAACAAGTTGAGACATAGGAGTCATATGTTTGGGGACGGGGCAAAATGCATTAGTGCTCTTATTATAATGTTATGTATATGACCATAGTTGTTATTAATAATCAGCATTTATGTTTTAAGCTGCATGCGCTGAAGATTACCAGTAGAATAAAGCATTTAATTGGATTCGTCATTAATCACAAATAGAATACGCTTTGTTATTTATACAAAATAACGTTAACATTATGGCCGAACACAAAGGAAGTGATGATAAACACAAGAACCACGTAAAGACAGAATGAAATGAGCCATGAGCCTTTCAAACTCATTTCATTGTTTGAAAGCAGATGCTTGGTTCTTTATTTTGATATATAACATGTATAGAAAATATTCTGAAGACTGTCAAATTTAGGTGAAAATCATAAAAAATGCTGGCGGTGGCTGGCAACTTTAAAAAAAAAAAAAAAAAAGCTGTAAATTAACTTATTGGAAGAATAGCGGTAGTTTTATGTGAAGTCAGACATTTGAGCACCCCATATACCCAAAACAGCATGATCATAACACCAATGTTTGACTGTGAGATTGGTATCGAATAAAACTCCTCCCATTGTAGCATTGCAATTTGGGGTAACCCCTAAAAGCAATATGATTATTGGCAGGCCGATATTAGGCATTTTCCAAACTATCGGTATCTGCATTTATAATGGCCGATAAATGAATATTTCAAAAATAAAATAAAAACGGACGAAACACCCTTCAACCATGTCATGAGTGTATATCGGATTTTAAAACCAACAAATATTTGTATCGGTATCGACCTTCAAAATCCTTCATCAGTCAGGCTCTATGTAATAGTATTCTTTCCCTGAAAAAAAAAAAATCTAAAAATAATTCATGTTTTTAGACTTATATTATGTCTTAATTTCTTTTATTTTTGGCAGAAAAGTATCAAGTTTATTATAATGTAATCTGTCCCTATACTATGATCACAGGACTCCTACCCTTGCAGTAGTCATTAGGATCCTCTTGTTCCTCGTCATCTGAACCCAAGATCTCCTCATCTTGTTCCTGCAGTGAGTCAGGCTGCTGTGCGGCTCCCCTCGGGTGGGGATCAGGCCTGAAGAAAGAAAGCTTATCTTTAGCAAACAGATGCAGCAACCGCAACCGCTGGCCAAATGTCTTCACACATCTCTCATTCTAGACGTGCTAGTAACAGGAACGCAGCCCGATATTTATCCAGCACCTTTAAAGTGTTCTTATTACAGTTTAATACCACCGCCACCACTGCTACTGCACCCTATCATTCATGAAAGTCCACTGGGCCTCTCTAACGTCAGACATTTATGAAAGCTATAAATCAGTGCAGGTGCAATGTTAAACCGAAGGAACTAAGGTTGTATTGCAGAGCGAGAGAGAGGCAGTCTTTGCTGGTTCGCTATAGCTCAGCCGTGGAGAGAATCTTAAGAAGCGTCAAGCTGAGAGAAATCATAAAGCATTCTGTCTTTTTCAGTCAAGTTGCTGCAGCAAACCTAAAATCATAGTTTTCACAAAAAAGGAAATGATTAAATGACCCTTGTGTTGTTCCAAACCTGTATGATGTTCTAATGTGAAACACAACATATCTGCCAGTCCATACACTGAACCCCATTAAATAATTATTGAGTGACCTGCTCTTTTTTAGCCTATGGCAAGATGAATATGGTCGATTAAATGCATTCAGCATTTTAATCATGCATACTATACTATCACCATGTCATGCTATGTGGGCCAGTTAGGGCACAATTGGGGCATGTGCCAAGATTCGAAGCGGAAAAACAAGACAAGACGCTCTAATATTTTGTCCATCTGATTGTTTTAAATTTAGAAGCGTGATCCATTAATTCTACCTGCATTGTGTCTAAATATCTCACTGACCTTCTCAATATCATGCTACTCGCTGTGTTATTTCTATTGGTTGGCTGCACCAGAAGCAGGCATTAATGTGATTAGATATGCAGCTTTGTGCCGTTCCCGCTGATGAGTTCGTCTCGCTATGTAGCGTAATCTCTCTGAAGCAATTGGCAATTTTCGGCATCCTAAACTGGGCTCTGTACTGTGGCTTGGAAGTTCGAAACAAGTCCAAAACAGCATAAGCCTTTACAAGGACACGTTCTGAATTAGTCGTTCTCAATACGGCTTATGAACAGTGCGCAAAAAGCGTCAGAAGCAGTGGATTAAACACGGCGAGTTATTAAACATGTTTCTGCCTCTGCTGAACAGGTTTCTTTCTATTGGTTTTGCATAGTTTTAAGGTTATACATTAAAATCTGGCCAAGAATTATGAATAATAAACACAGTTTACGGCCTGACTCCAGAACAGAAAAAAGCTTTTCATCACAAATCTCGTATCACTGATTGTTCACATAAACATGAAACCGTTTAATAGAGAAGCTGTTATCTCTGTCTGCTCACCAACCCAATCCATTTTGTGCTTCGTGCGTCAGTGAGTATTGAAGACGCCACCAGCAACAAACACACCGTAGACTTCAGAAATTCTGCTCTTTTGACTTGATTAGTTTTCGAGCAAGCACACTTTGCAGTTTGCACAGACACCACTCATATTCTAATGAACATGCTATTAGTCGAGAACGATTGTATAGCTGTGTGCTATGGGCCGAACATGGTGGCTGTTACACCAGAACATAATTAATTTAGCCAGATCCCAGATAAATAGAGGCTGTGCTAGTGGGAGTTAATTAGTGGAGGTGTGTGTGAATGTGATGCTGGTCTGGGTGGAGAATACACACACACACACACACGTGTATACATACACATGTGCCCATGGCTCAGAGCAGAGCAGATGTTGAACCACAGCAGTCCAGCCAAGCACTACTGCTCTAATCTCACGTGAAAGGAAAAGAATATTCAATCACTCACTGTGTATTATCAAGTGATTTTTGCTGGCTGTATCAAATGAAGCAAAAAACGTGATTTTACTTTGGTATTAATTTAGCCATTAAAGCTGACATAAAACATTGTTTTTCCTCCTATTGTGACATGGAGTATGTGCAAGTGACATGGGGGAGGCACGGAGGCTGTTGATTTGTTTGTCGAACTCTTTTCTTGTCTGAGACACAAGATGAATATTTACAAGTGCATAACAAATCCAAGGGGTCTGTGTTCTTCCTCAACTTGCAACCATTAATTTCTTAAAACACAAAAACAATATTCCTGCTAATAATTATGTAAATATTTAAAAACTTTTTTTTTTAAATTCACTTGCTTCCTCGTATATCCCATTCATTAACAACAATATATTATTGCCTGTCAAAGGTTTTAATGTTGTGGCTGATCAGTGCAGACAGACAAACTAATTGGGTGCAACGATGGATCGAAAAAGCGGTTTCAAAGGCAATATTTAAAAATAAATCTCTCACTATTAAATCAATCGCCTGTAACCACACGGTTAAACTCATCTGGGAAATGTTTCCTTCACGGCTGTGCACGTCTCCTGCCTCTCTGAGGCTTTCATGAGCAAGCTAATAAAAGCATTACAACTTAAATATTTTTTTTGATTTGGTCGGTTCAAAGATATTTGACTATTATATTCAGATTTACTGACAGACTGACAGTTTATATAGAATATCAATAGGTAATGTCATATTTTTTTAAGCTGTACTAGCCAGCACTATTCATATACAGAGCACAGACTAATGTCTTTACAGTCTCGTAAGAACCTGCTTTATTTTAAGTGCACAAAAATATCTTGCATAAAACCACTTCAGTGTTGTAGAGTCATCCCCACTGCACTTCTAGAAAGAGCGTGATACCAAAAAACTTCCTTTTTTTTTTTATATCATTCAAAACAAATCAGAGATAGATGTATTCATTAAAAGATAATGACGAGAGCAGCAATCTGACTAATGGATGCTGAGAGATATTTCTCTGCACAGCAGTTAACGAAACAAACTACTGAATTAAAGACATCACCACATGATTATGGCTTTGTTTTTATACTGTGCAACAGAAAAGCGTCTTGATCGACTGTTCATACCATGCTATACGTGGCATGACCTTTAAATGTGTGTATGTAAGAGTGATGTGAAAACAGCCAAACGTGTCTCGAGCGAGTCAACAAGGAAGGACTTGTTGAGTAGTTTTAATGGGAACATGGTGATACAGAGTTTAGTTATCTGCTGTTGCCAAGCAATGTCGCAACTTACTGCAGTAATGCAGAATTCAAAAGATGTGCAGTCATGGGTGAATGTGCATTTCTAGCCCAAAAGTATGTGGGACACACTGACACCACACCCACGCGTGCTTGTTGAAGCACATTTGGGTTTAGAGTTCAACATCATGGGCATTAGGGAGTATTTCCTCCTTAAAAGTTTCCATTATCCTGGAAGAAAACGTCCCACTATGTGTTCCAGCATGGATTTGCTCCCATAGCGTCAGTAAACAGCATCTGAAATGCTTGATTGATACCAATCATGTTTGTTTCTTTTCCTCGCGTTTTATAACAACTGTAGTGATGCTTTGTTTGTGGAAACCGTCTTTCTGTGTGGGAAGGATGGAGGAAAAAGACAAAACTTTGCCTAATAAGATGTGAAACCCAGACGTCTGGAGAGATTGTGGGCGGTGCTTTTTTCTACTGTTGTCAGCACCAAGCAGTCAACATACCAGAATGCCTTGCATTTCTTTAGTGTCAGTCTAAGTATCCACTCGCCCTTTGAGTAACTGTGTGGACACGGCATTGGTTATTATGTTATGTTTGTCTATTGATGCCAAATTCAAGACTGAGAACTAAAACAATGCTTTGATTTCATTTTTGCACGTTGATTTTTAGGAGTGTTTACTTGAAGCACTATAAAGAAACACTATAGTATAGTTGATTATTACCATGCATATCTGTGCTGACCTTAAGCACTTGCCATATACAGTCATACGCAGATTTCTATAAAAGCAACTCTGCTACCCTGCTATCAGCTAATGGGATGTAAAGCACATATAAAAATAATCTGACCAGGAAACGACAACTGGCTCCTTACCACAGTGATGAAGCACAATCTCAGCACAAGTTCTCATCAAATCGACCTTAGTCGGTGAAGTGCCGTTTTTAATGTTTGACAGGAATGAAAATGAGGCTGTGAGAGAGACAGAAGTTCATTGTGTTCAATGGACTATACTGTTCTTTGACAGCATGCTGATTATTCAGCCGATAAAATGTCTCTCGCTCTAAAAAAAAAAGGGCATGCTATTGTAAAGACTAAGTCTATGCATCACAACCATTTTAAATTCACTATGGCATCTATCCTGACTAGTCTAGTAGGATTTGACCATTGGGATAGATCCATGCATGCATTTACGGACCGTAACAAGAGTATAATGCACAGTTAATGACTGAAAACTCTAAACTACGACGGCTCTCAGAAGAACCAAAAATCTCTCAGAAGATCCAAAATATCTCTCCCAGTGAAACTAAACCTCCTCAGACCAGCAGCCCATTACTAACCGTTTCTGTGAATGATGGGACAGTCACTGAGGATGCAAAACTCTCTGCGGTGATGGAGCTCGAGGCTGAAGATTCAAGACGTCAAAGTGAATTGAGGTTTGTTTCGGTCTGTGGCGGCTTCTACTTAGACTGGATATCTACAGGACAGAACTAACTTTTTTGGACGGCATACCTGCCCTGTGTGCCCTGCATGTGTGACAAATAGATTTCTCAGTTTCATAAGCACTGGAACAGTGTTGTTTTCGTCAACGATGACGATGACTAAATAATTTCGTTGACGCCACTTTTTTTCATGACAATAACGAGACGGTGACGAGATAAACACTGCTCTTTGATGACT
>JAUCMS010000012.1:2823643-2841240 GCA_032357445.1 Enteromius radiatus | reverse complement strand
TCAACAGACTTCAGCTGTTGTGGCGTGACAGTCTCGTTCAGTGCAGACGTGTTAGTTAATCCTTTACATGTCAATATTGCCTATATGAAAATTAGGTGCACCAGTGCAACCAGTGCAAAAAGTTAGTCTAGAGGCCTGTACACACCCACAGGCTACAATAAAAAAAAATGGGATTTCTAATATTTTATGTGTTTTTCTGAAAGCAGTCTGTTCACTAAAAGTAATACTAGACAGCAGATGTGAAAATAGATCTATCAAATTATTTTAAAATGAGATATATATATATATATGCATGTACAACTGAGATAAAGCCTTAAAAAGAATAAATAAACAGCTATTCACTGCTTGTATTGACCATAAATTGCTTTAAAAAAGGCCCTCATAGGAACACATGCAAATATTAATGAAGCAAAGGAATTGATAAATCACGATTGGTCGTACAGTTTCGACTGACACGCACCAAGCCAACCAGTGAGGTCAAAATCTGTGCAGCTTTACTGTTGAGTCTTGAACAAATGTTGTTTTTTTCTCCTCTTACATAACTATCGGTGCGTGACACAAACTAGCTTGACGGGGAACTAGGCCTAGCTGAACCTTCTCAACTGCATACGCTGAAGGGTGTGGTGTTCATGGGAGATATCTACTTACAAGCATTGTTAGAGTGATACACAACGGCCGAAACAGAACAGAGCTGCATGCTAGATAGCAACCAGGTACAGGACCGCTGCTCCACGAGCATGCTGGGATTGAGCCAAGAGAAAGATCTAGCAGAGAGAGAGCCAAGCCAATGACTCAGTGCTGATTGTGAAACATGGGAAACCACCACATCGAGCGGGAAAAGTCCCATTTCTCAGCACACGCTGATAAAGAGCGTAATGGACAGTGAGATTTGTGATGATGAAGCTTCAAGCTCTTCCTTTGTATTTATTATTACAACAAAAAAAGTGTCTGTGGTCATTTACAGCTCATCAGAAATGTAGCTTTTTAGCTTTACATGCTAAATTCAAAGTCACTGCGATTGTTTATATGTCAATATATTTCAAGTTCTCTTGTCATCTTTAAATCAAAATCATAATTTCCCCTCCCTCTTGCTTCGACTCTTCTCTGATGATGTTATGTTTTTATATTTTTCTCAGTTTCAGTTTCATGCTGACTTCAAATAACGACACACTGACTTTAAGATGAATCGATAAAAAAACAAAACAAACAAATCTTTGATGTAAGTGTACAAATAAATCAAATTTGCATGGTTCTCTGAAGTTTTTCAGCCAATGGGATGTGTACAAATATAAACTAAATCTATAAGCTAAAAAAATCTTGAACATAATTTTGATTTATCAAACAGATGATATCCAATCTATATCTGATGAATGCAACGTCCAAACTTCACAATTAACACCATGTTTTGTTCAATCTTGCATATACTGTGCACTGCAAACCACTAAAACTCTTCAGCTGCATTTTTACAAACGCCAACACATTCTTGTAGAAATTACTCAGGAAAATCAACACACATGGCCACCAGCAGTCTATTAAATGGTCCACTGGATAACATGCTCTTTGGTCTTTCTCCATCAATTTGAATGCCTGAATATTTCCTGATTTTTGTTTTTTTAATCAGTGGCCCTGTATGCTCACTAAATCCTAACTCTCAGTATAAGACACTCCAAGGACAAACACATGCTATCGTAAAGAGACATGGCCGTTTTATCAGCTATTTCTCTCAATTGTAGCATTTTGTCTGCATTGATTATCGTGAAGATTGAGTAAGAATCAACTTTTTTCAGCCACAGAGCTTATTTTCAGCAATAATGGCATTACTGTAAACATCGTTTGTTACTTTTGTCATGAACCGACTCCGGGAATCTGTTTTATGCACTGAATGTGGAATGTGCCTTTAACACAATGGCAAAGGAGACAGTTGTGGCTTCAGTTCGACCTCGCCTAGATCATGAACAACTTGTGCCAGAGCAAGAAAAACACAAACCCCAGCAAAACAGGCCTGAAGTAGTCCAAAGGGGTTTCCAGCGAAGTCGATCAGTCACTGCGTTCCTGCTGCTGGATCGCAAATAACTCCGATTAAATGGGAAAAGAAAAAGAAACTTGACAGCCTGCTTTCCCTCTAGTGTTTTCATCGTACATCATGCTCTTGATGAATGCGCTCGAATGATAAACGCTGGACTTTCTGTCTGATCCTGCCGCTCCAAGAGAAAACCTTCCAGAAATCTTCCAGAGTCTTTCCGGCTGAATCCACCTCTATTCTGTCAAACAACCAGACCTGAACAATGCGGGACATTTGCAAGCACTCACAGCCAGGAAATTCATGAAATTTCTGTGCATCACAGACTAGAAATCCCACTGGCGCTCCAGCAAAACAACCGACACAGATTAATACAACAAATGATTCTTTTGATCAATTAATCTAACGATTATTAGAATTATTAATCGTTGATTATTTCACTGATTGATCAGTAGACATTAACTGATTATTCAGCTTTCGCTATTACTTAAAATGTTGAGTTATGCCTATTCTAAGAAATATATATATATATATATATATATATGTGTGTATGTGGGGTTGCTCTTAAGTTTTTTTATCAAGTTTGGAGGTTTCTGTAATACCACTTTCCTTTCTGTACTGAACATAAGGCACTTAGGAAATGCTGCATTGTAATCAGGGTTGCCAGGTTTTCTCAGCAAAACCCCCCCAATTGCTTTTCAGGGGGATTCCCAATTATTTTGGCGGGGTTCCCCTGATAAAAGTTGCAATCCAGGGGCTAAATCTCCATCAATCAGAGAATCTAAACTGGGGTGGCCGATATGGAAAAAATATCATATCACGATTTTTTTCTGGGGAACCCTTTTGTCATGTTATCTTTGTTATTCGAATACATACACATTACAAATAAACATAATATGAATAAAACAAACAGTGCTTTTATTTTTCAGGTAGAGTAGGTGTATTCAGCAGTATTAAGTATGTAAGGCAGTTCATAATGACACAATTATAATTTTTAAGTGAACTATCCCTTTAACGACAAGCGGCGCATTTTTAGTTCTGTCCCTTTAAGAGCTGCAGTGCACGCGTCTAATATACTGGCACGCTTTTCCCTTGATTGTTTACTTTCACTTTAGACACAAGCAGCTGTGTTTAACGCTGTGTGTTTGTGACAGTGTTACCACAATAACATGTTTTAAATATCTTAGTTCACTTATTAGGCGCTATTTGACAGGCTTTTAGTGCGCACGCGCGCGCTTCACGTGTACGCGCTGGATAAGCGCTTCCGGACAGCACACACATCAAATGTTTAATCAGCGAATACAAGTGAATAATGTAGTTTTGTGATTGTGAATAAGTGAGTGTAATTCTAGCACTGAGGTAACACTGGTGTGAATGTACGTCGCGTTGTGCAGCATATTGAGACGGAGATGATAACATAGCACGATACTACCATATTCCTTAAAAAGACGATTGTGGAGAAATTTTTATCGTCCACGATCAAAAATCGTTATTTCTCCCACCCCTAATCTAAACATCCCACAAGAACTCTTTAGTGCTCATATCATTAAATACTACGATACAAATTATTGATTATAATCACGTGTAAAATGCTAGAATTAATATTATTTTAAGCAGAGGCTCTGTTCTTTCTTTTGACAAAAAAAAAAATTGTTTATGAAAGTGATCAATGTTGAAATCAGTGGCTGGCAAGAGACAACTCGTTTAAATACGCTGACAGGGAAGGAGTTAATGCGATTTTTTAATTACAACACCTTTGTCTTTCTGTACAATTTTCAAATACTTTTCGCCTCAAAACTAATTTTGTGATAATGTTGAGCTTGGTTGGTTTGGTTTATGGCTTAAAACTCCTTCACAAAGACTTGGAAAAAAACGCCAGTGGAATAAATGAATGGGAATATTATATAACATCTTTAAGGCGTTTCAGTGTTGTTATGTGCTTCCACTTGTCTTTTACAGTGGTGCAGGCCAGAGTATGTGAGAGGACAGAAGCTGGCGTTTGGAAAGCGCCCACATTTGCTCCTGCTCAGAGTGGTGTGAAATTAAAAACAGTGGATGCCACAACATTTTGAGAAAAGCTTCAGTAACAGACTGAAGCACACATGCTCTCTGATACCCTGTTCTCATGTCAAGGTTATATTTCCAGAACGAGCGCTTCCTGTATGCCAAGAAACTTGTGGCGGGAGTGTTGCAACTTCATGCAGGAGCAGGAATGACTGACGGTGAACACACTTGAACGGCTCGATCTACCAGACTTGCAAATGTCTTGGGAACACACACAATGGAGCTCTATTTATATCTCTGCCAGAGGACACCGCTAGGACAGGATCTGCCCACATTATAAGGGACGAAACGGACACACTCCTGCAGACATACAGAGCCCCGTGGCTCATCCTTGATGTCAGCAACCCTGCATTAGCCAAACACGCACAGATACGACACACACAATCAGTGGATCTTCTGCAGAGGTCTGGTCCTCGTAGGGTCGCCGCTTGATGTCTAATGTATAGAGTAAATGATGTCATATGCAGAAGAGGTTTCTAGCAGTGGGGAGGAAAACACCTAACCCTGGAGTTATGAGTCAGAGCAGAGAGTGACATCATTCTGTCCTCATTCACAGACCTTCACTTCAAACAACCCTAGCAACTCAAACTTCACTTCAAGTCGATGCTTTCTCATGATTACTTACTTAATGTACTTTATGCATTTACATTACTACACTTTATTACAGATTATTTTCATGCATGATTGTCTTTTTGTATTTATCTATTAGCTTTTTTACACAATAACAAGCAATTACTATTTTATTTCTATTATTATTATTTGTATATTATTTATTTGTACTATTTATTAATGCCTTATGTGTGATATTCATTTATACTTTTTATTTATTCATGTTTATATTAAAATCATTTTATTTTATTTTTTTTAGACAATAGCAATATATGTTAGGCGATTTATTTATTTATTTTTTTCAAAATAATATTTCTATTAAATGTGCCACTTTTATTTACAACATGTATTACTTTTTATATACAGAATAATTAGCACGACAATAAAGCTTAACACGTATCATAAATGCGTTATTGTTTTATTAACCTATTACTAGCTATCAGAAAATCTGGCATCATAAAAGGCACGTAAGATGCCCAAAATGCTTCACGCAAACTAAAAATACATTCTAGGTAGGCAGGTCACTACATTCCAAAATCCACTTTCATTTCCTGCTCATCTGACTCAAAGTGATCCCAAAAAAATTTTTAGCTAGCACGCATGTCACATTTAATTAAAACACGGGCATTATTATCAATATTTGATATTAATATTAATAAACAGCTAGACATTCACCATTAGTGACTTCTGCAAAACGTGTTAAGACAAAGAGTGCCCTTTGCTGGTGCTTTTGCTAAGAGTATGTTCTGGTTCAACTTGCAACAGGACTTTCTACAGACAGACCTGGAAAACACGCTGTGAACCAACCGCAGGAGGCCTGAGCGGCCAGATCTGGTTATGCAAGAGCTTTAGGCACGACATCCAGAAACGATATAGATATTTACCATACGGATCCGTAAGCTCCAGAACCCACGGGCGACAAGTTCTGGTAGCGCTCCGGCACCTCCCATATGGTTTTATTGAGCTCCTGTCGATAGAAAGTCGGTCTCTCCTTCTGGGACATTCCTGTAGTTAGAGGAGTGGAAACTTCTGCGCTCTCGCTTGATCTCGGTGCTTGATATAAACAAACAAAATATAACTAAACAAAAGCAGCAGCTCCGCGTTCACAATCCAGTCATGACATCGGTCAAATGCATGGGCGCGAGCGCCGAAGATCGTGCTCAAACTCCAGTTCTGCTCCTTGAGGAGTCGCTGACTGCCAAAGCGTGAGATTTCTTCTTCTGCGGATTCCTTTTTTTTTCTCTCTCTCTGTTACAGGTTCTCCTCTGACGAACACGCGTGACGTCACTGCACAAGGGCAACTCTCGAGACTTCGGCCCAAACCTCGCGAGAGCGAGAACTTTTGTTTATTATGATCAATAAATATTAGGCTACAATCTAACTTAATAGGTGTTTAATTGCGCAAATGTTTGTTTCTGAGATGTGTTTGTGATATTTTGAATGCAGTGCTTCATGCAGTGAGGCGTTTTGCATTTTGTGTTGTGTGTGCAATTGCAAAAAAAGAGGCAAAGTTAAACAATGTGTATTTGTACACAAATGTAGGCTTATAAGCAGTTAAACAAACTGTTGCCTAATTATAAGCAACATCAAAACACTATATGTCTACAGAGTTACTGTATAAATAATGTTGCAGTAAAAATAAGTGAATAAATAAATGTTAAAGAAATATAAATGTTAATACAAACACACACACACACACTAATAGAACTAATATATGCTTTTATCGCCTTTTTTATTTATTGGACTTTAGAATATGTATTAATATATATTATGTGTGCTGGATACTAGTCACAGCACAGCATTTATTTGTTACTTACTTGTTACTATATATATAATCTCTCAATTATATATATAATAAAATAAAACAAAATGGTTATTGCATATAATAGTACAATAGTACTTAATTTCACTACATCGAGCATTGCTATGATTGGTTCACCATTGAAAGCGCTGAGAAAAGTAACGGGTAACACTTGGTGTTCTTTGGGCGCTTTGACAGTGGAATTTTATAGCCATTGAATTTAAAGTGCAGAGTGACAAGTTAATATTGCATAATTACAATTTAGACGATCACAGCAGCACTGATTTAAATATGCTTAATAGAGAAACGCAGTTTTGTAAATCCTCATTGCTTTAAAGCGCACAAAACACTGAGGGCATCTGCTGGGCAAACACGGGTAAACGCAAAAAAAAGCCTTGAAACAAGCACAATAGAATTCTTCGGATAGTTTATTTGCATTCAATTAAAGGTGCTTTAATTACAGTACAATAATACATTTTAAACATTACAATAATAAAGCACTTGAGTTTTATTTGTGTTTGTCATAAATACGAAATGTATGAAAATATGCTAAATTAGCTCATTGGCTTTCATGAGCTGTGTGCAGAAACTGTAACGTGTAACGTTAGCACGTTTGTTTTGCCATGTTTGTGAAGTCTTTGATAGACTTCTATTGTTTTTGTACTGACCTAACAATATGTTTTATCGCCCTACACCTAAACCTACCCTTCACAGAAACCTTTTTTGCATTTTAAGATAATTTAGCATTTTGAATAATCTAGTTCTCTTTCGAGGACAAATCAAATGTCCTCACAAAGTCAAAAATGTCAGGTTTTACTGTCCTTGTGGGTCCATCTGGTCCTCACAACTATACCAAAACACACACACACACATTAGAAACATCTTCCCACACAGTATTGTGTTGCATAGGATTTGATATCAAATATTTATTATGTTCCACATGTTTACAAATATGAACACCCAACAGTTATAGAGCATTACTGTTTACATTTACAGGCTAAACGAAGAGTTTACTTAAATTGTTGACTTCTGCACATGAAGAGCTGATGATAGGTTCAGATAGGCTTTAGGAGATGCATCTGAACGCATTCATACAGAAGATCATCTTGGCATGCACACGTTTGTGCCGAGTCCATACACTTAGCATCAGCAGAAACTTCCTATTCTTGAGTTGAAACAGTGAAATTAGCATGGTTAGCAAGCTGAAACCCTCATACGACTATATTTTAAGATCCAACTTGTAGTGTATTTGCCTATTGCAAATTTAATTTTCCCAATAAAATCATACCATCTACATAATATTACAGCATGTTTATTATAGTTTTATATGAGCCAGTTATTTATCAAACTGAACCAAACAGACATGTCTTTACAAAGAAATCACGTACACTATATTACAGCACACATCAAAAAATCATTTTGTTTTGATCGAGCATTACTAGTTTCCATGAAGTCTATGGGAAACGTTTGTGATTATTTTTTTTCCATGCTGCAAACAATAGGTCTTTTATGTTTATTATAAACACTAGGGGTGATCTGAATAATGTCATTCCCACCAAAACCTAAAATATCGAAGCTCTCAGTAAATGGGATTTTTATAAAAACAACTTCTATTCCAAAATTGTACAAGTTTCCCGAGCAGAAAGTGTGTATGTTTGAGAGAACAACACAAGAAAAAGATGTGAAGTAGGTGCATCAGTTTAACCCTGATCGAAGACCGAATTCACCCGAAATCTAATCTTAAGTTAAACATTTACAAAAAATGGGAAGCAGGTCTTAAATGGCAGATGGAGTGGGCTCTCTGTGCATCTTCTCCAGCAGCCGGCGATACTCGCCAGCTCTCATTTCTATCGGCGTTCAGTCCAGTGTCCAAAGAGACCGATTCATCTGGGTCATTTCAGGAAAATCAGGTAAAAGCCCATACACATACAGGACGCCGCCACGGCGATGTGGAGCCGCGTGCCTATTACTGCAGCTGCAGACCAAAGAGAAAACACAGACAGCGTCACAACTCACCGCGGCACAACCATCCTCAGTACAGCTCCTGCAGAGCGCTCACCTTTGTAAAACACTCCCCAGACGCCTTTCTTCTCCGACAGGAGCCAGCTGTTCAGACGAGGCACCTTCTTCAGGTACGCACACGTGCAGATGAAGAGCAGCCCGAACACAAGGATGCCGTCGAAAGAGTACACTGTGAACCAAGAGCACACCTGTTTTAGATCGCATTTTACCTCAAACATCTCAGAAAACTATTCTGAATATGATTGAAACAACTTCTTTTTCTTTTTTTCAACTGTGACATATTTTTACAGTTGAAAGTTTATATTTTATATATAATTATTTACATCACTCTCTCTCTCTGTGTGTGTGTGTGTGTGTGTGTTATACTTGGTGTATTTTGATCAAATAAAGCAGTTCTGGTGAAAATAAGATGCTTCCTTTGAGATATTAATTATGTAGACGGTGTATAAAAATTATTTTAATGAAAATGTGTCTGTACTGACAGCATTAAGCTGACAAATTGTGTTTTTTTTAATGCATGTTTAATAGTGTTAGTTAATTGTATGTTTTAGTTATTTTGTAACCTAGTCAAAATAACCCAACTATAGTTTGAATGACATTAACTGGATGCACAAAAAAACATGATTTTTGAGAAAACATGTTAGTTTAAATAAATGTAAACATTTGTTTTATAATAATAAGAGTTGTACATAATGAAACATTTTGTAACATAATTTAGATGATGTCACTTCCCCTTTTTAGGGTAAGATTTTTTTTAAAGACATCCAGAATCCTCAACATACAAGTGTATAACTTGTTTACATGATGTTTGTAGTAACATACGCTGTTTGCCAAGTGAATAAAAAATGTTTTGCTATGCTCAAAGAAAAAAAAAATGTTTGCAAGGCATATTAAATTTCTATCAATTCGGATTAGCTTTAACATAAACTAGCGCAATATCATAAAATGTGATGCTTATTTTAAATCATTTGAATAAATGCCTAAGCAAAAGGGGGCAGGCATGACAAAAGATATTTACTGCATAACGTATATATCTACAATCTGCCAGTAATTTCGGAATAAATGGCAACTCTCGGCGGATTTGTGATGTTCAGAGATCAGTGTGAACCTGAACCTGCGCTGAAGGACGAGGTTTATAAAAGCAGTTTGGTTCATGCTCGTGTTTTAATTAAAGCTTGCATTGATGCCGAGATAAAAGTTAAACCAGCTTCGGCTCCATAATGAGCCACGTCCACACACACACACACACACACACACATCTGACAGCTTTCATCTCTATCTGACCACAGAATCGTCCTGTACAGTTCACACTATAACACGCGTCTTTATTAACATACCGTTTGTCATTTTTCGCAGCTTTCAAATCCCGTGTTGAGAAGAAGCGCAAGTTGACAGTGGTGTTTTATTTACTCTCCTCATCAGTTCCGCATAGACACAGCACAGGCTTCCTGTACGCGGAATTATGGGAAAGCGCCATACAGATTAAAAGCCTTCGCTTCACTACAGTTAATAATGTCATAATTGTGTTTTTACAGTCGGTAGGTGTAGAGAAATCAATTGTTACTAAAACTGTACATTTTTATCAATAATTATAATAAAAATATTTTAGGTGATTTTTTGTTTGTATATCATTCAAACTAAATTATATATGTTACAATACGGTATTAATTATATAAAATTATTAATATTAATTCTCGACGATAATAAATTACTAAATCAGTAGACTCTCACACACACTTAAATACATATAAATGTACGCACATTTATATTATAATGAATTTAATATAAAAACATATTTTTATGTTATATATTTATTAGCAGTCTGTAACTTCTAGCTTAAAAAAAAAAGAACTGCGTGCGTTTAGCGGAAGAATATTGTAGCCGGATCTACTTCTCTCTGTTTGTATCTATGGCGAATCACGCAGGTACTGGACTACTCCGCAGCGGTACCAACCCGACCTAGTCTAGTCTGAATATTAACACGTAGTGATCCAGGACAAGCCACTTTTTTGTCACACTAGCCCATGTCAAATGTGTCTGATGATTGGAGTAGATATAATTTATTGCAGTAACCCCACAGTGGTGCTTGCTTACTATCCTCAAATGATTTAAAGACACTTTAATATGAAATCAGTGTTGAATGCGGCTGACACCCAGAGTGACACAGACTGTGTGTTTCTCCTCCCGTCTCTAATAGCATCCTGCGGATCCTGGCAGGGTCTCTCAATGACAGTGTTCTTGGCAGGAGAAAGAGAGCAGAAGGTGTACTCAGCTGTCGTCTGACAGTGCTTGGCAGCCTCTGTGTTGGCATGTTTTATTTCTCTGTATGTCCTAATGAAAGCTGTTAGTGTCTACCTCCACCCCGTCATGGTTTCTTAAACCATTCATAGTAAAATTCTTCGTCAGTTATCATAAAATGGCAAGTGGACCATTAGAAGAATCTACAAATTTTGTTCAAATGCTAAACAAGTTCACATTTCTGCTTGCCTATTGAGAGAATAGGTCTTAGCAAGCAACAAAGCAGGTCACTTATAAATGTAATCCACCATCTGGCAGTGGGCATCATCCTGAGGTGAGTTACGCAGGTAATCTGATGCCATGCGTTGCATCAAGCTGTGGAGCAACCAGCTTTACCTTTAAAAGTGTGTTTGAAGTCATACCGTCCAACTCCTGCTGCAGACCTGTGCTTCAGGATGCTGCTGTATCACAAAACACAGGTAAGATTTCACCTGCCCACACATTTCATTACTGTCCGTGACCATGTTGTCTTGGAAATTACATTTCTAGTCATTTTTTAAATTTGTGACTGGAATATAATAATAATTATTTATTTATTTTATGCTTTGAATTTGATCATTTGTTAAAATTATTGTAAAATAAGTATTACCAAATATAAAAAATACTATTTTATTAACAGTAGTATTGCTCTTGTTCACAATATTTTAATTATAACATATCATTTTCTTCATATAATTATTTGTTCAAAACATGTATAAGATATTTTATTGTTATATCATTTAATAATAAATTAAAATAGAAAACACCCAACAAATAAGGCTTTTTAATATATTAAGTATATATAAATACACACACACATGCATGCATAAATAAAAATGTTATGTTTACATTTGAAATATTTTTATATATAAGAATTATAGACATCTTATATATACAAATTATAAATATAGACATCTAAATATATGTACATTTAAAAATATATGGGTGTATGTATACATATATAAAACATGAATAGTGCAACTGTAAAATAAAGTACTATTATCGTATAAAAAAATTATATTATAGCAGAAATAATACAATTAAAATCTCAATGAACTATATTATTTATGTTTTTTACTCTAAGGTCATTTCACAAAGAATGGGGCACAAGAATCACAAAACAGGTATTTTTTTCCCATCCCTTTATGATTTTTAAAAAAAAGTTTAAGAAGCCAAATTCACAACCTTTGATAACATTTTGTCCATCAGAAAGCTCCAGCTGTGCTTCTACTGTATCTCAGGACGATCTCATCCGGCCCAAGAAACCGCCCAACCCTGTTCTGGAGTCTTCTAGTCGCAGAGGTTTACATCGTGAACTGCTCGTCATCCACAGATGGTGAGCTAAAAACAACAATAGCCCCTCGCCTTCACCAGACGGTTTCTCTGATGACCTCATCTAAACAGGGTGCTTCTGATATCTGGTGTGCGTTGAGTCACGGCCAATCAGAGCGTCTGCCGTCTGAACAGATTCACAGCAGACTTCTGTCTATATAGATAGATAGACACTCTTACTGAGTGTGAGTGAACTCATAACTGTCATGTTTGACCACATTAAAACATCATAAGCCCACAGTGTACTGCAGTCACACATAATTCTGCTGAGCTTTTGAATGCAGATGTGTTTGGATGACTCACGATAAACAAACAAATCACCTGCAGATTAAATCAGTAAGTGGTTTGTTAAAACAATCTTTGACAATTATTTGAATATCTGGAATCTGAGGGTTTAAAAAAATCTAAATATCTTGAGAAAATCACTTTTAACATTGTCCAAATGAAGTTACTATAATCAAAAATGAAGTTTTTCAATATTTACAGTAAGACATTTTCAGATTTTTTTTTCTCAGAATAGTGAGATACAAAATTGCATATTTCTATTTAATATTGACATTTTGTTTTGAGTTTATATTACACAATTCAGGGTTTTTTATAAAGTTATAATTGCAAAATATACACTCGCACTTGTGAGACGAAGAAAAAAATAATTGTGTAATATTAACTCACAATTGTAAAGTTATAGTCAGAATTTATATCTCACAAATGAATAAAAAATCTCAATTGCGAGTTTATCTCTCAAAATTTAGAGAAAAAAAGTCAAAATTGTGAGATAAAGAGTCAGAATAAACTTTATTTAATCTTATTCAGTGGCAGAAACTGCCCTCCACAATCAAGCGACAGACAAATTTTCAAGAAATGAATTCCTATAATATAGCATGAATGGGAGATCTGATTGAGAAGTGTCTGCAGGGGTCTCCTGCCTGAAGAGAAGCCGGAGCTGAAGCGGGTGCTGGAGCAGAGGAGACTGGAGCAGTGCAGAGAGAGAGAACGAGCCTCACACCCGCCGTCTGACCTCCAGCAGGAGCTGCTCAAGAGACGCCAGAGACTCCTGGAGGTGCGTGTTAACAGCTTCACGCATGACGACTCTCTGAGGGATTGGCACGGTTATATACGAGACGATGTTAATGTGTTTGGTCTTGGTGGAATAGATCTGCTGTGCTGCTGAGATTTGCTACTGCCAGTACATTTACTAGATGCTTCTTTGAGCATTTGAGGGATATTGGAATAACCGGAGCAGGTGGAGCTGGGGAAGGTGGAGGGTTTCTGAAGCGCGCTGCTACTGCTACAGCAAACACTGCCAAATATTTGAACGTTGAGCAGCGACCTCATTGGCTACCAACACAGGAGAGAACCAATCAGCTGTTTTTTATTATGTTGATATAGTTATGTGTTGTGGTGCTTCAGAATTGAAGTATCTGTGGACTGTTGAAAATGTAATGCTTTATCATGTTGGAAAATGGAAATATGCCCTACACCGAATCCAAACTGATAGTGTTAACAAAATGCAAAACTGATATCAAAACACATTTGTTGATGCAACTTCCTTTTACACGGATATTAACTGTTTTGTTGATTCGTTGAAGCTCCTCTCCTCTCAAGTGATGCTAGCGTTCAAAAGCATCAGTGAGTAAACTACGCTTTATTAATCCCAACTCTGTACGTTTATGTGAAAAGGAATGAAAGGTGTCAGAGTTTTACTGCCTTTAATGTTCATTTCTTTTGGAAACTGCAGTCATACTTATCGGTACATATTTTGTGTCTCGTTAAAAAGTGCACCCAGGTACGTTTATGCCATAAGACCAGGTATTGTTAATCATGATTTCATAATAATAAAAAATAATACATAAAATATCCGGCCTACCAGTGTACCATGAAAAACTAAAACTTTCTATTCTCTATTATTAGTATTTAATAGACTAATCGGACCTGTTATTCTTTCGTTATAGTATGAACAGGAAGAGCTGAGGTGCAGAGAGAAGATACAAAACATGCCAGAGTTTGTCCGGGTGCGGGACAACCTGAGACACATCACCGTCACAGGATACTGAACCAACAGAAGAACTACCAATACAGCAAAGATACATTTTATCTAAGAACTGCTTTTTGTTCCTTCAGAGAGAATCATAATCATCAGTATAATTCAGTCATTCTGTGTTGTGCTCTGCTCTCGGTGCAGCCAAATCTGAAATGGATGTTATAATGTACAAATGATGTTTTTGTATCACCATCCAGGCTCCAAAAACTTTTAGATGAGTTTTTTCCCTCCCAGCTAGTCATGCTGTGAGCAAGAGATAAATGCACTAAAATGCAAGCCAATACTACTTTGTAGTGTTTTAATTTCCCTTTTTTTTTTTACAAACATCGCGCTGGTCAGTAACAGCTCCCAACACTGAACTAACGCTAAAAGCTTATCTTAGTGACGTAAGCTACAGCGCGGGGCGGGCTGAGGAGGCGCGTCCTCGCGTCTGTAATGCTCATTGCTCACATCTAAACGCATTCTGACCAACTCTACATTACTTCTAAATGTTACTGTGATCACATTGGTTAAAACACTTAAGATTCATTGGATTTGGATATTTGACTTACTGCAGTGTGAAGCGAGGCTGATCCGCCATCTCGGAAAGAACGAACGAGGCATGAGCGCGGGCTAGACAGTTTACGTGGACCTGGATGATGTCATATGCACAATTGCAAAGCTGAAAGTTATGAGTTTTGAGTTAATAAAACTTTATAAACAAGCTGATTTTTTCAGCTTACTTGAAAGGTTTCATTTTTACAAGCTCATAAATACTGTCAGTTCTATGAAACTTTGCATGCTTGCCAAGACTCATCTGTTTTATGTTTAGATTCGATAGGCTTTTGAGTATATATGACCACACCCTTTTTAAAAATGACTGTTATAGCTAACCAAAGTACAAAATTCAACATTTTTTGATAATAATTAATCTAGAGAGTCCAGTTTGATCAAGTTTGGGTCAAAACCCTGATACTAGTTTGCATGAGTAGGTTTTTAACATAACTGAGAATATTTAATGAACAATTTGATTGACAGCAATAGTCCTGAAGGCAAAGTTGTTCAGAATGAGGAAATCTGTCATATGATACAAAGATTTAATGTTTCTGTCAAAATATGTACATGTTCTAAAATTTGAGGTTATTTTGTATAAACAAACTGTTTTTGAGGCATTTTTGTGAGATCATCTATCAAATGATATGCATATTGTGTGAAACAGCACGTGATTACTGAGCCAAAAGAAAACTCATTTTTAGCCAATTTATTTCAAAATGCTGGGCAATTTTTTTTTATTTGACTAAAGTTTGAGCTTATACACATGTGTACCAGGTTTGGTGAAGATCCAGAGTTAACATAACATTTATAATAACGTTAGCATAGATGCTAATTGGTCAAAATCAAAATTTCAACTTTTTTTTTTTTTGATAATTATTGATATTCAATGTCCACAGATTATTTCTGCAGTGGTTTGGTTTCGATCTGGTGGAAAAACCTAAGACTAGTTCTTAAAAGTGGGTTACGGATATAGCTCAATTTTTACGGGAAAACGGTGCGTCCTAGAGCAAAAATCCTACCTCTGCAAGTAGTAATTATGACGAGCGGTTTACGAGCTATGGCCAAAAATGTCCAAAATATTTGTACTGTAGAGTCCCGTTAGGCCGATTGGGCCGGTTCTTAGCGACTGAGTAGCGAGGAGTATACTACCATCTGACCAAGTTTCAGCTTCCTAAGCCTTACGGTTTGGGCTGCACGATCAGTTCTAGGGAAGAATAATAATACAAAAAAAAATCCTAACAATTACAACAGAGTTTCAGCGCTACGCGCTCGAACCCCTACAAATATGAGGTACATTATTTACAACTCAGTCACAACATAAAATACTAGAAAAGTTCTCTAATCTTCAAAGACAGCTTTATCATCTTATTTGCAAAACTCACAAAGAAAACCATCAGGCTCTCTATCACAAATAATTAGGTTTTCAAGTGTGTGGCACATTCCTTTTCTTATCCACGTAAATTTATTTCAACAGACACGCTCTAAACATCTCAGGATTATAAACGAACGGTAAGATGGAGAAATCTGTGGGTTGGCATCAAGTACAGAAGGCTAATACAGCAGAAATATCTTGCTTCACCCAGACTCTCTGACTTCACGTCGAATCGGGAAGAACATCTCGATCATAGCTTTTCGGTAACATCATCTCCCACGTTTTTTCTCCTTTTTAAAAGCCTTTTCAAAAGATTAAGAAATGCCGTTTCGGCTTGACACACAATACTGATAATAAATAAATAAATAAATAGCAAGTGGAAAAACGCATAAGATCACGGGTGTCAAAGAGTCAGGGGATGCCATCCTTCCGCTGGCAACACTGTGAAGGCGGGACGTTCCAGTCGTAAATGTAGGACAGCCTCAGTTTGACTTCCTCTTTGCACAGACGCCCATCTCGCTGTAGCGTCTGATGCTTCTCCAGCATGTCCTCTAAACTCTGCTTGTGAGTGACCAGGTACTTGTTGCTGCAGCCGCGCGACTTGTACTCTGTGTCGAAGCGTGGGTCGTGAACCCGCTTGACGTCCACAGGAGCCAACCAGGCGCCCAAGGACACATCCTCGCTCTGCCAGGTCTTTAGAAACCCTACGTTGAGACGTACGTAGTGCACGAGGTCAGCGGAAAGCACGTAGCCTCCACCCAGAGCATAGGGCAAGTAGTAGTCGCACAGTTCCCAGGCACTTTCTTTCCATTTCCCGGCCGTTTTCACTCTCCCTCGGCCGGAGAAGAAGCCCCAGTAAAGTCGGCTGGGCTCCTTGGTCTTCAGCTCCTCTTTGAGGAGATCCAAGCGGGAGAAGGTGTCGTCGTCGGCCTTCAGGACGAATTTAAACTCCACATTTTGGTCCAACCAGGAGTACATATGGAGCAGCTTCTGCGTGAGGTTCTCGTACGAATCCCGGAGGTCAGGGAGCAGGAGGAGGTCATGGTGACGGATCTGCTCAGTTCCCAGGTTCTGCAGGTCTTCTGGAGGCAAACCCTCGGTGCCGATGACGAACCAGTAGAGCACTTCGGGGTCATGTTTGGTCAGCCAGGTGCTCCGGATGATACTGCGCCGCTCCGTGTATTTGGGGCCTGTGGTGATGAGAACCACCAGGAAGGCGGAGAGCTCTTTGGAGCGAGGAGGCCCTGCTGGCTGCTTCTGATGGGACTCGGCCCGCGGCGCCACACCTGGGGACTCGGCCGGCTTCAGCGTCTCAGATGTGCATTTAGCAAGGAACAGAAGGACAACGGCGAATAGGAAGAAGACGCCGAGTGCCAGGGCTGTCTTGTGACGACACACAAGACGGACCAAATTCATGATGTCACTGAGGGGCAGAAGGAAATCGTACCACTATTGAAAACAAGCCTTAATTAACATGCATGCAACCTTAAGACCTGTTCACACCAGGAAGTGTTTTGGTGCACTG
>JAUCMS010000012.1:2789213-2799684 GCA_032357445.1 Enteromius radiatus | reverse complement strand
CTCACAGTATGTTATGTCCATGTACTCAACTCTTATTATTCAACCATGCCAAGCTCAATTCAGTTTTACATTCTATTACATTCCATTCTATTTACCCACAGACGCTGCATTAGAAAAACCCTTGCATTAGCGTAAACTGTGATGCAAAAGTAACATAATACAAAGAATGGTGTTATAAATTTACATACACTGAAAAAATACAAATATGAAGAACTTTTAGGGGTTTAACAATTTGCGTAACGAGTAGGCTATAGTACGGTCCATGGTGATCATCCATACCCCCTAGTTAGTGAAGACTTGAGTGAGCAGAGCACGTGCATGTCATTATTTATTTCCTCGTTACCTTCAGCTGTTCCTGTGTCCACGAATGCAGTTAGCAGATGCCACTGTTTTAATGTCGTAAATGTATTTTTAGCAAATAAACATACATTTTATATTTGAAATCTAAAAATGAATATGTATAAAGCTTAAAAAAAATTATAAAATGTAATTTTATGCAATGCAAAAGGAACATCCCATCTGAAGATAATGAGGAAATGACATCGCTCCCTTTTGACAAGTGCCTTCCAAACCACTAAATGATGCTCCGCTCACCCGAGTCTCCACTAGCAGAGGGATAGGGGTGATCACTTTGATGATTTGGTAAATAACCATAAAATCGTACGATACTTACACCGTTACACCCTTAATAGTTATGTAACAATGCTTTTGGAAACGCACATTTCCACTGAGACCTCGATTAGCTGCTCCAGGTGTGTTTTATTAGTATATAAGCTAAACTCTGCAGGAACAGGTCTCCGTAATATATACATCCAACAGAAAGCTTTCGCTGAACGTACGTCTCTATGCTTCCCAGGACCAGGCCGGATTCCACGTGTCAGGATGGACAGACACAGCCAAGAGCACACACTTAACATGAATCGCGGTGTATTGCACATTCGGGGTTATCATATAAATACTGGGTGGCTTGAAAGGAAATTCTTGAGGAAATATCAGCTTGCCGTGATAGTAGCCACCTTAGGCATTACAACACACAAGAAGAAACACTAGTATTCACACCTACCCTCATAAGGAGTTTTATCAGGTCCACGAACAACAAAATGCCTGGGGAAGATATGAATTCAGAACGAAGGTTTCTTTCACAAGATAAAAGCATGTCTGAAATGTGTGTGTGTGTGTGTGTGTGTGTGTGTGTGATAAATGCATGCCGTACTCACGTGGATTCAGAACAGATGAAGGTGAAGACTGTGTGTCCAGTTTTAGATGAGTGTTGTCTGTAAATGAGTGACGTTCAGTAAATACTGGACATGTGACAAACAGCACGGGTCTGTCAGTGTTAATGCAGATTAATGAGAAGGTAACATCATTTCAGTCTGCTCATTTTTGCCATATGAACAAACGCCATGTTTAAACATCTTAAATATGCACACATTTGCATAGTTAAATGATGATTTAGATTTCATAAAGTGACTTATTTATTGATTGTCTTTAAGGTTAATTTTTCTTTTTGCCATAACTCTTATGACTACACAATAGGCCTATGTAGTTTTTATTTTATTTGCAAAAATCAACCAACCAACATTTGAGCAAAATCTCAAAATGAGCAAGAGACTTATTATAAAACAAGGCAGCATTTTCCATATAAGCAAAACGCCCCAGCTTCCTGTTTCAACATTAAACTTGATCAAGTTCCTCCTGACTACAAGCAAAACAAAGCTTTTTCCATCTCATTACACTGTTTAGAGCACAAGAAAAATAACATTTTTGAAAAATTATATTTTATTCCATGTCCTCTGTAGAGGACACTATGACTCGGTTTAAAAAAAAAAAAAATGGCATACATTTTTTTACCAATCAATTTTTAGGCTGATTCTCAACTATGTTATAAAATATATAAGAAAATTATTTCATATACTGTAGTAAAAATTGACTTTACTAGACAAACGTTTAGGGACACCCCCTTCTTTAGAATAGAAACAAGCTGTGGCAACAAAGATGGAAACATAATTCATGCGTTTACTAAATGTGTTTCCATCTCTGTTGCAACACTTTTGGAAGTGTCTACGATGTCTGTACCCATATGTACAAGTCACTGGTGTTTTTGGCTCAGGGTCCGCAGTATGACTTTGCTCTCTGCGGACCAGTCAGGCTCTTCCACACTGACTGAATCAACTTCAAACCTTGCCTTATACACAGACGCATTGTCATGTTAGTCAAATCATTATATGCAGAAATATTAAGGTTTGCACTCATGGAAATGACTACAGTGGTCAGATCGGAAGGGGCTGACCCTATATTTTTGGCAATATAGTGTATATGTATATATTTATTATTCACACAGTTCAAATTCACAGATAGCACACATACCAAGATTTCTGAATAAATCTCTCTTTAATTGTGGGAAACTAAATCCTGAGAACACAACGGATGTCAACTTTTAAAAACAACATTAAAGGACTGTAAAAGCTTAAAATCCCATCCAGAGCTCGAGGAGAGGACCAAATCTATCTACTGTATGTTGTTAAAACTCATCACTATCCCAAAGCTCATCTTTAAATAGTGCTATACTGTATATATTATTCTTTAAGAGGCGTAGAATCTTCATCACATGTCCTGCTCCGGTCTCTGAGGGCGTCTGGTTAACCCGGGACAGCAGGTTAGTGTTTCGGAGGAGAGTAAAGCCATGTGCGGAAGCTTCCGAGAGAGGACAGTGCACGAGGTGATGCCTGCAAAACCACACACGTTAGCAGACTTCAAGAATAACAAAGACACCGGCCGAGTCCAGCTGCTCTGGAACAGCGGGATGTCATTTATTATTATTATATTGATAGAATATAGTGTTAATATATCATACGATATCCCAGGAAACTGCAAAACCTCCCCGTAATTAACACGATTAACTGGGCAGTTGATATGAGTTGTAGAGAAGTGACAGGAGTTTTGAAATGAATCTAAAAATTGTTTGTAAATATGTATTTTTTTTATATATAAATTAATGTCCTTATATTATGAGACTACTTGGAATATTTATATTTTATGTAAACATTATCACACAAAACACATTGAGAAACACATTTGGTGAAAATGTGAAAAGAAATGGTGACCAGTAACAGAATGTAAAAAATAAAACTTGACAATTATTAATGTGTAATATATAATGCGCATACACAGCCATTCAAAAGTTTGGGGTCAGTATTTTTTTAAAAGATATTATTGTAATGATGCAATAAACATCAAATGATTAATCACATACAAAATAATCATTTTTGTTTGCATAATGTGTTTATTTTTTCTTTATATTATAAATGCATATATTTTATATATAACATTTTTATATACATATGTAACTAAAACCTCTATTTTGGTGTGATTAATCGTTGTCAGTCACTAACCAAACTTTTTTGTAGTTTTTGACCGTAAAACTCTTTTCAAATTTTATGTGACACTGAAGATATTCAGCTTTAAATCACAGAAATAAATTATATTTCAAAATATATTCATAAGGAAAATCTTTATTTAAAACTGTAATAAGTATTCTTGATAGATTTTGCTTCCTTCAAAATGTTTTAAAAATTCTAAGTGACCCCAAATGTTTGATAGACGATGTGTAAATGTACTTAAAATGTCACTTGAGACTAAAATTGTTGGAAAAAAACGAAAAACATGAAACACCCAATGTGATTTTGTGAAAAGAAAAATTATGTTTGCTCTGACACCTTTTAAAAAAGCAGCATTTTTCAGCTGTATTTATGACTTTCTTGAGTCAGTCACATAAGTATAAGCACAGAAGCCTTTTAAACGAGACGAGAGACCCGTGAAGTAACCACCACTGCAAGTGAAAGACCCAAACCCAGCAGAGAACTGTAACGTCACTCACGCGGGAACTCCTGCGCTTTACCCTCGATGTACTGGCTTCTAAAAGAGGAGGCATATAATACCTATGAGACAATATCACCATCACGCTATAAATGACCACAGAAATCAACAGCACCGTGGGTGAAGAAACCCCACCCCCACACTCCACTGTCTGCGAAAGCCTTCGTGATTCCTTAAAGAAACACAGCTGTCGGTAAGGAATCGCAGGCTGATGCAGAGCGTGTCGTAAGAGCAGAGAGAAAGAGCAGAGCGGAAAAACCGGCTTGACACTTTGTCTGTTTTATTGTTTGTCAGTGTTTCAAAAGACAAGCTTCTTTTTATAGATTTCTGTCGTACAAACAATAACAAACAAGTGTACAAACAATACAAGAATGTCTCCAAACACAGAATGTCATCTAACAGTGTGAAAACAGATTGTACCGAATGTTGCGAGAGAAAACGAGTTAAACTCCAGAACCACAGCGAGAGAGTAAGCAAGTCGAGAACAGTTCAAAGGTCAAAGCATATTCACAGCACAGTAGTTAAGAAGCAGTTTTCAGTTCAGCTTGGTTTAAAACACATCCAGACACAACCACTGGTCCCTTGATGGCAACTATCTATTCTATACACTGTCTCTATTTTCAGATATTAAAAAAAAAGAAATTTCAGCTCACCGAATGTTTCTGAAAAACAACTGGAAAAGCGCAGTTTTATTGATATTCTACCTGTTTAAAGGTCAGGTGTATCATTTTGTTTATTTATTTTTCTGCCAGCTTAATATTAAGAAACTAAGTGAACCATTTGTAGGTTGACTCCCCCGAAAAGCAATGCTCTGTTTAAGCATCTGAAACACGGTTGCCAGGTTTTCTCAGCAAAACTACTCAAAGCTAGCCCAATCGCTTTTCAGGGGGATTCACAGTAAAAATGTTGTTTTTTGGCAGGGTTCCCCTGATAAAAGTTGCTTTCCAGGGCTAAATATCATGCTATTGGCATCACTTCAACCCGCGGACATGAAAAACATGGGGGCGGGTCTATTTGTTTATTGACCAATTGCAGACTAGGAAAGTGTTTGGTTTATTTTTTGACATGTTTCATCTTTACTTGCAAAATCCACCCACAATTGCCAGTGTCACATAGAATCCTGTCCCCCTTACTCCAGTTTATTCAATTTGTTATTGTCTTAATCATTAAAAGGTTAATCAATACCGTTATTGAAGCTAAAAAATGTAATATTAATTCCCTTTCTCTGTTTTCTGTCAGCCTTTAGTTAGCAAGCTAACAGCTTAGCCTACTAGCTTAGCATACAAGTGCTAACTGCTGAAGAAAAGTGCTGTGTCTGAAACCAATCTGCTTCACGTTAAGAAAAGTATGAATGTATGAATGAAATTTGGACGTACTACATCCTCTCCTATGGCCTCATGGGATAGTAAAGTGTCCATCAGATGCGCTCTTCAGAATCGTCATCTGGGTAATGTTTTAGAAATACTACAATTTTGAACATACTGCTTAGCTCACACATACTGCCTACTATAGTAAATATGGAAGTAGGCATGCATATATTTTTTTTTCAGGGATTAGGAAAGGGAGACAGGATTGTAAAGGCTTACTCTTCGAACTGTGATCATCTGAACAAACGTGGGCAAAAAAAAAATTGACAACACAGAGCACATGTCTTCTGCGGTCATGCATTTTTACATGATGAATCAGGTGGCTAAAAGAAGGAAGCATGCTTGCTTGGTGTGCGAGCAAGTAAACGCATGCAAAATGCTGACTGCTTCTACAGACAGACTGCTCTAGACAAGCATTTATCATTAAAAATCACATGACGGTCATTTGGGAGCTTGGCAATACAAGTACAAATGTATAAAACAGACGGTTGCTATAAGTTCTATAAATAATTTTGAATAGCTGACATCTCTTTAAAACGTTAAAGGGGTCAAAACACCCGTTTTATTAGCATATGAAGGTAGTCCGATGTGTTTTTGAAGTGTAAAAGATGAAAAAAGTCTAGTTAGCTAAACATAAAGGCCTTGTTTTTCTTTACTAAACGAGAAAATGTACATGGATACAGATTTCCGTATTCCAGTTACCATTGCACTAATCCTCAGGACGGAACATAAATAAAAGCACAATAAACAACATTTACATGAGGCAAAATAACACATAAAAAAAAAAAATACTGTTGGTAGGAAAAGTGCGCAGAGTCATATTTTGCACATAATGACTTGATAAACACTCGGAAATGCTGTTTTGAATTGCTAATGAATTCAAATTCCTTGAAAGAAATTAGATTAAGCCATTAATTAATTGCCTTTACGATCACATTTGAATGACACACAATTCAAAACAGCGGCGTTCTAGCCGTCGCATACCGTAAATAGCCATTCCGTTTCAATATTTTGTGTTAACCACATACATACATACAAACACAATGTGTAAACTAATCGGTCAGGTGGGAAGGAGGTTGAAGATAGCACTCGATCTTGCTAAAGCTAATGTTAAGAGCTACAAACTTATTAGGTAGTTCTCCTCACAGTCTGTCAGCGCTCAACAGTGCCCCCTAGCATTCGTCTATGTTGAGGCAGATAAACTCCTGAATACACTTTCTATACTGCTGCTCTGTGGGACTGCTGCTGGGGTATTGACCTGGCTGTCCAAAGGGCCCGTCTGCTTCTCGCATCTCCTCGTTCATCCGGGCTAACCGCAATCTGATCAAGACAGAGAACAAGAACATTGGTTTTCATGTGCAGTGGGAGAATCCAAGAAGTAGAAGTAGATGTAGAAGTCATTGACTCACAATGTGACGATGTCTGCGTTGGCTGCCTGAACAGCGATACTGAGAGGGTCCTGCCCATCCTTGTCGACCTCCACCTGAGAGGCTCCTCGCTTCAGGAACAAACACACCTGTCTGTGAACACACGAGTAGAGTGCACAAAGGGTTAAATGATTATTATTCTGAGGTAGATCGGCGTATTAATATGGTTTGGACAAATTTGTCACACAGACAATGCAGTTTGATGTTAGCATGTTGCTAAGCTAACAACATAGTACTCTCATAAACACAGACAATTCCTCAAATGTTTGGGGAATTTTATTTGGTTTATGCTGGTCATGTGCTGGCAAAGGACCATCTGAAACCACCAAAGAACCAGCTTAAAGCAGCATCCCAGCTTCAAAACATACCTAACCAACAGGGCTAAGAAGGACTATTACTTATAGGGTGATGTCCTCTTCCCCCTATAGTCTGATAGACTAGGATGTGTTGGAAAGCACCTGACTTTCCCCCTCGCTGCCTTATGAGGCAATGACTTTGCAGTGTTTTTGCACAAAGGCACCTCATGACACTGATATCAGACAGGCTTCTGAACAAAATAGTGATAAATAAACAAATATTTTATTAATATAATACTAATTCCTCACCAAAAATGGCATTAAAAGTGCAAAGCGTTAGTCAGAAATATACATTTACATACAAACTGTCCACCGGACACAACTTTCATATGCCAATCTTCGATTTTTAGCTGAACCATCACAGAATAGAACACACAGGATTGTGGGACATCAAAGGCATATTTGCTGCCTTCAAAATTTGATCAGAAGAAGGTACCTCCGTAAACAGGAAGTAAAACAGAGTTTAGATTTGAATGTGCCTTGCCATCCTGCCCGACAGTCATTTCTTACCCAGTGTGACCCAGACACGTGGCGTGGTGCAGAGGGGCCCGTCCTCGTATGTCCCTCTGATTGACATCTGCTCCATTCTGCAGCAGGAACTCGCAGGCTATCAGAGAGCCCTAGAAGAGATTGAAAGATATCAAACATTAGTAAAGTAAACACTGTTAACCGACCCTACTAGCTGTACGTGAAGTATACACTTTCGTTAGTTCAGGTCCTTGATTCTGATTGGCTAAGCCGCATTCAAAGCGGTTATAAATTCATCTACAAACATACACCTCAGTGTCTGTGTGTTGCTCGGCAACCACTTTGTTGCAACCACAATCGTTTCTGAAAAATGACACTGTTTGGTGGAAGAATAATGTTTCTATTAATATCATTAAATTTGATTTGAAACCTTGCTTAATACAGTATATGGAATAACTGTATTATAAAAACAATAACCCCGTAGCCTGGCTTACACGACTTTAGAGCTCATAGGAGCTTAGTCTGGCCAAGCTACCTTGCTACCCGCCTTCTGGGAGGCGGGCTTAACCTGCGTCCATCAGATGCCTCTGTATACTACTGGACGAATCTACAACCAATCAGAGCACTCATTCCGATGACGTATGCGTAGCGACGGGACCTGAAGACACCGTAACCAATTGTAGCTAGCTTCATCGTCGAAAGGTTATACGAAACATCATGTCACGTCATCACGTTACACCCGCCTCAGTCGTGCCGGGGGGGGGGCTCGTTTCTCATTGGTTGGTAACAGAAATGCTCTAAAACGGCAGCTTGGCCAGACTAACTTTGCTTGCAAAATGAATGTAGCGTCAAAGGAAGTATGGGCAGGCCCAGCCTAATAACCCCGTGAAGTTAATGTGAATTTATAACAGCTAAGGGGGCTTTAGATTCGACTGCTCCAAACACTTTAATGGTCCACTTGACGTCTATGGCTTCAATGCCCCTTAACTATTAACCAGAGCTTCTAGGGGCTATTTGCTTAGGAGTATGTCTTGAAAGAAAGTCTTTCAACTTCAAACTTGCCATTTATTGGGAAAGATTTGTGAAACTTGAGCAATTTATGAGGAAAAACGACTTCAAAGTAAAGCCTACAGCAGATTTTATTCAGTCTCACCCCTGCGACGGCTTGTATTAATGGACTCTTGCTTTGGTCCTCCTCACTGACAGAGTTAACATCTGCACCGTGTGCGAGCGCCTCTGCCATGACCGCTAGGTTCCTGGTCCGCGAAGCCTTATGAAGCAGCGCATTCGGGTCAAGCTCCCGGCCGTCCTCTGGATCCGATGCTTCCTGCTCAATATCCACCTCCCCACTGGACTCATCCGAGTCCTCACACTCTGCAATAAAACAAAGACATGGGAGACGTTGAAGGGAATAAACACAACAGAAACATATACCAAAGTAGGACGTCCTCTCACCTTCCTCAGTGACGCTGTCCACCACCGAGCCGAAAACGAGTATGTCTGTGCTGCCGTCAGTACTGCCGCCAAGCCCACTATCACTGCTGAGACCTGCGGGGCCAATAAGTGCCAAGCGAGGGACACGTTACTCAAACCATGACCTTCATGGAGTGCTTGACTCCTCACACAATACATTCATACAGAAAAAGCTCTAGTTGAGGGCAGCCCTATAATTTTTATTAGGAACTTACTGCGAGGCCCTGAGCCGGTGTCGAAGTAAGAGAAGAGCGAATCAAGCTCGTCGGGACAAAACAAGGATTCTCTCCGAAACTTTGCAGCTGCTGCAGCTGAGGACGACAGAGAAGAACATCATGTCAACTACTCACTTCGTCTTACACTCATAATGCATTCAAAATCCTTTAAAATCATGATTTTATAAAACAGTCATAACTTAATAGTTTTCAACTTGTATCTGATCAGTGAATGAAAAAAATTAATGTTTAAATTTAAACATTACTATGCTATTACCATGCTATTACTGCATTCTTGTTTTTATTACTTAAAATTAAGAAAAACTATGATTCAATATATATTTGTTTTGAGTATATCGTTGTATAAAACTTATAAGACCAAAAAAATAAGAATTTCCACTATTAAATTCACTGAAATTAATAGCATCCAAATTTATCATATGAAATATAATTTAAAAAGTTTATGAAACTTACATATTCATGACAGAACATGAATATTATTCTAAGAAGTTTTCAAATGCAATAAATTAATTTACTTGCAGAAATTTTCACTGTCAGATCACAAAAGCGATTAATATTTCATACTAAGGCTCCTCAATAGGCACACCTATGGGGAATATTTTTAGATAAAAAGTATTTTTGACATACTGCATTTATACCAGGCCTTGGTTATATCTAGCAAAAAAGTAATAGTAAAAAAGATCTAATAATGGAAATAAATTATGCATGTTTTGAAAAAAAAAACTCTATTCCAGGTCTCACCGGACCTGAATGAGGGCTAACTCAGGAAACAGAAGAAGAAACATGTTCAGTAATGACAAAGCAAGTACCAGCAGAGAGGTTGGCTGGCGACATGATCCCGGCGTCATGCCTGTATTTCCGGCGGGTTTTAGGGGCTCTAATGGAGCTGTTGTGTCTCCTGCACTTCTTCACGCTCCAGTGATGTGATTTCCTGCTCCCCTCCGCCAGAGCCTCGGAGCCACACATCTTCTTCAGAAACTTCCTCTCCACATATTTCGCTTTGATCCACGATTCTTTCTCCTGCCTAAATAAAAAAATCAAAACATCAAAAAGTAGAAAATATCATCTTAGTCGCAGACTCTGGCGATTGATTGGTGGCACACTGACCTTGAGCTGCTGGGACCAGGTTTCTTAAGTTCCTCACACGCACCTTCATAAATCTGGTTGTTTACAGTGTTGCCAAGCTCACACATTAACTACAGAGAAAACAGTCATAACGTATTATTTGATTGACAACACTAAAAATGATTTTGAAACATTTTGACAGA
>JAUCMS010000012.1:2781713-2784213 GCA_032357445.1 Enteromius radiatus | reverse complement strand
TATTTTCACATTTTCCTGTTAAATGGAGTAACCCCAATGTTTTTTTGTGAAAACACACACACACACACACACACACACACACACACATTAGGCTATATATACAGTATATATATATATATATATATATATGCACATTTTGAAATAGATAGTTAAGGTTTCTCCTTTTTATCCTGTGAGACATTCAAGCATTCAAGTGAACATGCACGAGTACAATTATCTGCTCATGTTCCCACGTAGTGTAATAACAAACACACGCAATCTGATTCTCAGTCTTTCATTAATCCAGTTCTGTCCTCCACGCTAGCACTGCATGCTCCTAAAGCCAGCTAGCACGGCTGAGTGTGTGGCATACCGTAACTCTGTGAAGGACTGAGAAAGAGAAACCCCGAGGGAGCCACAAGCAGGTGAGACCAGAATAAAGAGCAGTGTGTTGTGTGCATGTGTTACGAGTGACAGATGCAACACGAGGAGGCAGTAAACCGGCGAGGTGGTGGGACAGCCAGGAAGATCGTAACTCTGTCACCGCAGAGCAAAGAGGAGGACGACACAGACACTGTTCAGGCATCTCTGCAGATAAATCAACAGGACGCTTCCGCCCACAGCATCGCTCAGCAATCACAGCTGGCCGCGTTCACCGCCTGCTCCCAGCATACGTCTGGAGCTAGATATACTTACACTTTTGGTGTACAAACTACAATTTTGGTCATTTAATTTGGGATCAGTAAGATGTATATATTTTGTTTGTAAATCCAGATGTAACCTAGAGGCATCCCTACAGTGGCTGTGTCTATGGCCCGCTAAACGTAAACCATAGCCTTTTTGGAGCAATTATTTACACTTACGAGGTACAGTAGTTGACTGCAACTGCATCAGAAGTTATACGCACATATGAATCTGTATCTGTAACCAGATGAATATTTTGCTAAACTAACAATACCAGACAGAGGCAGTAGCTACCATGCTGTTAAAATACTACCATAGCTAATAAACCTGTAAAATCAATTCAGATACAAATATTGGTGTTACATATTGTGTGGAAAATGATAGATTTGTACTGTTAGTGATGACTCGTTGACTGTTCCAAGATGGCGGATGCACCAAGTATCTACATAAACCTATCTATGGTCAGAGAGCTTTTAGTGGGAATTGCTGAAAGGGTGCTACGGGTCCAGGTCAAAAGAGCCGAGTCTCTGATGAACTCTGTGAGTGGACATGGCAAAGATGTTAATCTCCGCTCAGGGTCATCAGGTCACCAGACAACATGCTGTTTTAAGGAAGTGTGCTGAACACAGGGCCCGAACGCGCTGCACGCTTTAAGCTCATTATGGACTTTACAGCGGTTCTCTTTCTCCCAGGAGTTTCTCACTCTCTTTCATTCACAGTTTAATTGTTCCTCGTTCTTTTCTTTAGCTGTCTGACAACCTACTTTTCTCTGTAATTCAAAGTCCAGTTATTTTTGTCCCGGCTCTCTGGTTGTCTCTAATGCCTGGTTTTTCTTTTAATCTCATAACTTTGAAAATTAAATTATTACTCATACTGTACTTTTTGTTCGAACATCTGGGGGTTTGGTGATGTTTTTAAAATGTTTTTGAAAGCTGTCTCTTAGGCTCATCTGGTATATTCAGTATTATTACAGCTTCAAATAACTTTTTTAATATATTTTTAAATGTAATTATTAAATATTTCAGCACTTATTTATATATTAAATAAATATATTTAGTCTTTACTTACTACTTAAGGGTCGTATGATGCTGCTAAAAAGAACATTTTGTGTATTTGGTGTAATGTAAAGTGTTTATGTGGTTTAAGGTGCAAAAAACACATTATTTTCCCCATACTGTACATTATTGTTAAGCCCCGCCTCCTGAAACGGTCGATTTGTAGAAAGCTCATCATTCTAAAAAAGCAAGGTGTGCTCTGATTGGCCAGCTATCCAGAGCACTGTGATTGGCCGAATACCTCAAGCGTGTGGCGGAAATGTTACGCCCCTAACCATAATGTGCTATGACACCAAAACAGTAAAACACATTAAAAACAAGGCTTTTTTTTGTATCCAGTGGAGATATAATTACTGATGATCATGACTTAGTTCTGTCTTTTTACTCGTTGCATTGCGCCGCGCCATAAACATAACACCATGTCTGCATTAATGACCGGAGAAACAACAAACAACAAGCCCCACCCTTCACTGCTCAAAACTCACGTTTCAGAAGTAGCAGGCTCTTTTAGAAAGCAAGTCAGAAGCACCACTTTTGAATGATAAGGTATAACATCAGTTAAAAACATTTTTGGTCAAAAACAAAGAATTTTATTATGAATTACTACATTTAAGTTTTTGTTTTATGACTGTTTTATAATTATATAATGATTTTGCTTTGTACTATTAATATGTCTATTCAAATATTTTTTTTCTCACACACACACATATACAGTCCCTGACAAAAGTCTTGTCGCTTATCTATTTTGTAGAAACACCTGCTATTAACCTGACTTTAAATTA
>JAUCMS010000012.1:2762015-2778156 GCA_032357445.1 Enteromius radiatus | reverse complement strand
AAATATATTATGTAAAGAAAAACTTTTATTTTGGATGCGATTAATCGCGATTAATCATTGCCCAGCACTAATATTTAGTAAATATGCGTATATGTATATTTATATACTTTATATTATATATAAATGAATATATTTATTATATAAACACAAAAATTTTTTTCTTGAAAATGTACACGCATGTGTTTATATTTATATATACATAATAAATATACACAATACACACATATTACGCACACATTTTTTTTATTTTGGATGCAATTAATCGTTTGACAGCACTGATGTAAATACACACACTTTAATGCATATATTCAAGAGAAATATGTGCACGTATATGTATATTAATATATGATATATAATTAATATAATTGTGATTAATCCTGATTAATGCTTTCTATTCTGAAGTCTACTGTCACATGGACAAAGATAGACTTTTTTCTCTAAAACCCAAAATACAGTTTGACTGATAACATTGATCCTGTGAATTAAGAGATAATGCACTCACCTGCATCAAAGTCTGGATATGGGCGGCACAATCAGACAGCGAGGAAGAAGAGAAACAAAGAAATAATCAATTACTTTATCTTTTACACAACCCGCATGCATTTATTCAGAAATGACAACACACATCCATCATCTGGCTAATTGGGCACATATGATGTCCAGACCTTGCGTTGTCATATAAATCCATTTCAGAACTAGCTTCGGCCTTCACATTTTCAATCTGCAGAGCCAAATCAACTTGCTTTTGTCCCATCAATACTACTGGAATCTGAACAAGGATTTGGAGGGAAAAGCCTGAGCGTTTCTGGCCCGGATCTGTTGGCTTGCAATGTGCCAACAGATGGATGTTAGAGAGCGAGAGTGTGTGTGTGTGTGTCTTGAGGGCCAAATACCCGGGGAGATGTGGACGGGACAGGACATCATGCTTTATTGATATGGTGATGAAGCACTTTGAACACAAACGGAGGCGAACATATGCAGCTGAAGCACATGAAGGGAGAGTGTTTCTAATATAAGCCTAATCGCTAGCAGCAAAGGGGTTAAGTGATCGGACAATATTATGACAGGAAGTGTGTGGCTGCTTTAGAGGAAATAACTTCACCTGGCACTGGACTCTCAGCAGAAAGCACCTAGCAGTTAGGGTTAATAATTCAGTAGCCTATATCTGTCTGATCTGATTCAGCGGAGGATGGGAAGACTGTTTGAGACGTTATGAGTGGAAACGATTTAACATGACTCCTCAGATGGAAAGAGGCAGTTAGAAGAGGAGAGACTAAACGAAGGGGGCAGATGAAAGAAAAGAGGTGGAACAGGAGAAGCGGATGGTGTTCTCACTCGTTGCTGTATGGTGGCGTGTTTGTGCTCCATCTCTCTCTTCTCTATAGCCGAGTCGATGACCAGCTGATCCAGCTGAAACACAAAAACTCCTTTGCTGTAAAACCCCCCAAAGATCCATTTCACAAGAAAATACTCTTTTATTAATTCAATCGTGCTACTTGCTATTGTTCTAATTATTTGTTAAATATATGGAAATATTATATTAAATACATTCTGAATGTTTTATTTTGTTCATTACAGTACAACATTTTTAATTGTGCATAGTTGATTTTTCATCATCACATTAATAACAGGTAGATTTTTATTATCAAAAGGACTCATTTTATTCTGTGTATGTGTGTGTGTATATAGGAAATGTATGATATTAATAGAAAGTATATTTTTTGTATAAGCTTTTGTATAAACTAAAAATGCAGAACTAAATTGTAGTTTTATGGTTGTTTTGTAAATGCTTCTTTTAAAAAAAGGAAATTACTATTTTAAAAATACTAAATATTTATTATTATATAATTATGTTTACATTCATACATATAATTATTAATTCTATTATTATTATTTATTTTCATTTAATTGTATACATTATTATTACTACAATTCTAAATTATATTTATTATTATATTATATTTAAATTTTTATTTGACTTATACCTATTATTATTATAAATTATGTTTACAAAAATAAATATATTTTATTATTATTATTATTATTATTATATATTTTTAATTTAATGTAATTTTTCTTTAGTTTTTAATAGTAATAACAATCAAAAACACATCCTTAATTTCATTTACTTGTGAATACCTCAGTTGGCTGCTGCTCTTTAGAGCATTTATTGGTTAAATGTTTGTAAAAACTGATAAAAATAATAGTTTTCTTTATTAAAAGGTAACACGAAATTACATTAGCTCCACATTTTACCTTGATAATGTGACATAGCAAAACAGCATTTATTAAGACGCAATTATAATTATATTTTATTATATAGTACAAGGGCCTTAACATCAGCAAAAATGCTGCGCCAGTTACTAAAGTAACTAATAGTAAAATAAAAAGATATCATGAGCTGAATTGTGCACAGAAAGACTTTATTATTTGGTGAGTTATCTTTAAGCCTGTCTCAAACAGACGCAGCATGCCTGTCAACCTCAAGGACAGACATTATTACTCATTTTGCCTCATGAGGCCTGTGTTAATGTGGAGCCTGGGGCTCGTCAGCACATGTCCAGCATTAGCTGCAGGTGAACAAAGGGCCCTAATGAGCTGCTGAGCGTGCATCTCTCTCACCTCAGCTGCCAGCTTCTTCATGTATGGGTCGATCTCCTCCAGAAGGTGGAAGCCTTGGTTGAAGAGACTGTACTGAGCCTGCATGAACGACAGCATCTGTGGAGGAGAGCAAACAGTCAAACAACGAAAACTACGAGAGAGCTGCTTTATAATGGCATCTGATCCCACTCACCGAGTCCAAAATTTCAAATTTCTTTTTGGCCTGAAGTACATTGATCTGAGAAAGACATCAAGAGAAGAGCACAGGCGTTAGTAGGGATTCAAACCACTAAAAGATTTCAAAACAAAGCTGTTATTTATGATACAAACTAACCATTTTTGAAAGGACAGAATCATGAGGCAAGAAGGCACTGAGACTTGTGGTGGTGGCCCCCAATCTATTCTTGTCACTTTTAACCCACAATAACCACATTTGATTGTGAAAACAAGCTATTCATGATCACACATGACCCTGCTCCACACAGTGGCCATTAAAGACACTGCAACCTATATTTGTCCTTGCGGATTACCATATTAAATACATTTAACATCATTATAAAATGGTCTCAGATATCAATTTAAATGAAACTTATGACACAATATAATGGCTACTGACTGTTTCTCTACAGTAAATGAAATGCCCACCAATTTGCATTAGGTTTTTTACTAAAAGTCTTTGTTTACCAAAATAGCACAGCCCTTACAGAAATCTTGCCAACCGACTGAGTTGCCTAAACACAGAACACGGATGGTCAATATAATGAGGAAAACCATAAAATCTCTGGAGGCTGGAGAGTACAAAAGAGGTCATGATATGGTGTGAAATGAGAGCTAATGACTGCTGTTTAAAGAAGAGAAGAAGCAGTCAGGTCTAATCCGTCAGACCGCTGCCGGCCATTACAGACTCTCCAGAAACTCACACAGTTCTTATGGATAAGGAAAATTAGAGGTTTGTGGCTTATAATGAAAGAACGCACAATGAAAGTGTGTGTGTGTGTGTGTGTATACAGTATTTTTTAATTTTTTTAAAAAGTCAGATTCATTTAATTTAATTTAAGTTGATTGTGAAATCATTTAAGACATCAATTACATTTTTACTGTCCTTTTTATATATAATTAAAGTGAATGGGGTCCAAAACAACAGTTGACCCCACTGACTTTCTTCAAAAAAAATGTGAACCACATTGAATGATGATAACATTTGACAATTTTTTCCATCATTTTGGAGATTTTCCAAAGACATGTATTACATGCCACTTTATTGACATCATAGTCAAAAATAATCATTTTGTCATCATTTACTCACCCTCAAGCTGCTGCATTATATTTTTTCTTCTGCCGAACACAACAGTTTTTGGTGCCCACTGACTTCCATAGTATTTTTCCCATATTATGGAAGCCAACAGGGACCATCAACTACACTCAAACAGATTTATAACAGCTTAAAGGGTTAGTTCAACCATAAAATAACAATTCAGTCTTTAATTAAAAGTAATTTCAAGCCCATAAGACCTTTGTTCATCTTCAAAGACAAATTGAGATATTGCATTGCTGTCTATGGAGGGCCAGAGATGTCATCAAAAATATAAAAATTTGTTATAAACAAATGTCTTATGGGGTTGGAACAACATGAGGGTGAGTAATTAGGACTGTAAATGATGACACAGTTTTATTTTTATGTAGAGATACCTGTAAGACGTAGTCTAGAGCGAGGTGTCGGAAGCACTTCCGGGTGGTGATGAGGGTGCTGGTGGCCTCCTCCACCTCGTGTGGTTTGTTGCGCGGTGCCTGTGCGTTCTTCACCTGGGCGATCTCCATATCCTCCCGCACCTTATCAAACTGCTTCTTCGTCTCTTTAAACTTCCGAACATCCCTGCGCATTAACACGTATAGAAACATGTAGCAGGGAATACACGACACAGGGCAGGAAACGGGTTAAAAACTCAAACAAGGTAAGGAGGAAGAATAAAAGACTCACTCCTTCACAAAATTATGCAACTGTTGCTTTACGGATCTCTGGGCCTGGTCAAATAGGATCTGAAAAAGATTTCAAAGGAAGGATATTGAGTGACTAGAATGGTATTTTGCATAAAGCAGGGGGGCACTGGAAAGAGGCGGGACTTGTCTCAGATGTTTTCTAATTGTATGCTTCAGAGGTTTGTTCAATTTAACCGTAAGCGGACATTACAGTGAACACTGTGTAGGGACCGTATCAGTCTATTAATAGAGACTCCAAGAGCTGATATGGGTGTGTCAGACAAAAGAGAGATACTAACTGGTTGGAAACTACTGGTGAAATGTAGAAACTATGCTCCATTAAGACCAAAATCGAAAATTATGGCAAAATATCCGTGCCTGAAAGCAGTCTTTAATTAGTAGCAATAGGCAGCCAAAGGCTTTGTTCAAACCTACTCTGGCTGTAAGCTAGTTGAATGCCAACGGTGCACTTCTCTGAAATCCCCAGCAGATGGCAGAGCAGATGCAGGTCTGTTCTTGTAAACCCAAAAGACTGCACCAGAGCCCCACACCCATCCCCTCTCACAGACGGTCACAGTGAGCGACGGCAGGTCAGGGGTTAAACAGGTTACAGATGATCGCACAGACTGGGAAACACTGACATCTTCCAGGACACGGCAGGCAAAGAAAGCGCCATGTACGAGAATACAATCTGCACACGCCCTGGGGGTCTTGAAAGTAAGGTCGTAAGAATGAAGGCATGTCAGTGCCAGGGTCCGTCACTGTGGATCATACATGATGTCAGCAGAACGAGACTAGAGGAAAAGCTTTACGCTGCAATCGTCTCAATTCTGCTCACAAACGCAGCAGCTTTACGGCAGCAATAAGCTGCAACCAGAGAACATGTGACAGAGCATGTCACATGGAACAGGAGGGCAACATGCCTCGAGGGTAAAAGCTGGCATGTGAGGGAGGAAGCGAGAGAGGGAGTAGTGGGAAAAGCAGAAGCAGATAAGCTTAGACATTTGCATTTTGCTCAGTTCCATCAATTCCCAGCCTTTGCATTTTGCAAAGGACTAGGCTAGAATCAGCGTTTTCCATCCATCCATCCACCTCCAGTGGCCCAATTCTCCGTTCGCTCATGTTTGCTAAGTCAAGCATCACTATTACTGCTGCTCAGACTTATGAATATTCCCTTATGCCTGAAGTATACCCCAGTTTTCACATTTCTCCATCAGATTTTTCTCCGTACAGATTCACGCTCAGCTCACACCAATTAGTTTGCCCTTAAGATGGCAACACTAACCCAACAGCAACAAATCGACAATACACAAAAAATGAAAGCTGGATGATGCATGCCCTTCCTTCCACTGTAGTAATGATGTCATTAGGAGGCGGAGTCTGCACAGTCACAGCTGGACATTATAGTGACACACCCTAGCAACCACATAACAACACTGTAGCATTGTTCAATCTTCATATTAAAGTCTAATGAAAGAGTTTTGGACTGTGTTGAACACTGTTCAGTGGGGTAATTAAGCAGCACTTAATGACTTCGCATTGGGGTCACATCTCTAGACATCAGCATCTCACCTTCTCTTTTACATTCTCACATTGTCTGCACGGTGAGATCTCTGCATTTTACCCCCTAGCCTTGTTTTACCTCAGATCTTCTCTAGCACACATGTGACTGATGGCGTGACCTCAAAGACATCAAGAGTCTGACTGTCTGAGGAACATCTGAACAAGCCGAGGAAGTGAGAGGAGGTTTAATCCTGGCCTGCAGCCTGGCATACATGTGCTAGCGTCCCTCGGAAAGCACAGGCCTTTTATGTAACGCCGGAGAGCTAAGAGTCAGTGAAGCGTCACAGAGATGAAGAAGAGAGGACGTCCTGCAATCCCTTCAGCAGTGGAACAAAAGACAAGGATGAAAGAACAAAAGAAAGAATGAAAGCGTTAAATGTGAACTACTTCAAATACATTTTAACACACTTTAGTTTTTTATATATACAGTCAAACCAAAAGTTATTCAGACACTAGATATAATAATAATTATATTTTTTTTTTCTCAGACTAGTGGGTGCAGAACACTAGAGCTCATTTGTGTAAGGGAGGATACTAAAAATAAACATATTATACCCAAAATCCTTTATACAGTGGACTACCAGTAAGAAATGTTTTTCATTAATTGCTAATGCAACCTTTTTACACACAAACTGAACTAATTTAAACATTGCTTGGTAATTGGTTGACCTGAACTGATTTTATCTGAGGAGTAATTGAGTAATTTTTGGTTGATTGTAATCAGTTACATACTTCTATCTATCAAATATATCTGACATCAAGATGAATTTGTTCTGACACAGTTTAACTCTGCCTCTGTCATATTTTATGCCCATTTTCTAATAAGAGAGAGAGATGTGTGTGTGTATACTAAATGCTCTTGCATGTTTGTCTTTGGACATTTTTTTGTAGTCAAATTAAAAATACTAATAAAAGTGGGGGGAAAAAAAGGATTTTGATAGTCCACTTTAGACTAACTAAGTAACTTTGTAACTACATGTCAACTAGCATTCATTAGAGTATTTTGATTAATCCACAACATACTACATACATATGTGTTACTTCTACTAACCCTAAACCTACGTTTTCTCTGAGACTTAGTAGACATGTTGTTGTGAATGAATGAGAATTAGTTGACATGTAGTTATATTAGTTAGTGGAATGTCTGAAGGAGACTATCAAAATGAAGTGTAACCTTAAAAACGTTCATCTTCTAAAAGCCCATCAATCCAGTCTGAGCATGGAAAGGCAAACAGTTCCATCCAAATGTTCTAAAGTGGCACGAGGAACATCAGATGGTAACCTTTTCTTTGGAGCAGTAATGGAAGTGACACACTTTGGAGGCAGACAGCATGTTCAGCACTTGGCTGCAAGCTGCTGGAATGGTCTGCATGTGACTCTGAACTGCCTGCTCAGCTTTTGACTTCCTGCGTAAAAAAAAAACCAAACAAAAAAAAAAACCTGTTCCATACGAGACCACTTTACAAAGCTCGGCTGCCAAACGGCTGGGCCGTTCATGAACTGTATACTTAAATTAGTTTAATTCAAAAAACGTGTTGCAGAAAGCATGCTGAAACATCGCAGGACGAGAACAAGATCAATAACGCTGGTCAAAGGGCTCTGTGTTGCTTTCAAGTGGAAAGAAAGCAAACTGGCTTTCAGACCCTCAGTTGTGGTAAAGCAGAAATGGAAATCTTGAAACGATAAAGAGTATTAGCTGATTCTTACTTCTGGAAACGTGCATGTTACATAATGCAGCTATAGGCGAGTTCTGGAGATTTTAGCAGGAAGTAAAATGCTAACCCTGCTGAAGAAAACAGCATATGCTCGTTAGGTATGTTTTAAAGCTGGTCCTTTGCCAGCACTTGACCAGTATTAACCAGCAAACGACCAGCCTTAACTAGCATCCCAGCTTTAAAACATACCTAACCACCATATGCTGTTTATTTCAGCAAGTCGATGTCCTCAAAGTGTGGCTGTCTATGGAGGGTCAGCTAGCGCTTTAATTTCATCCAAAATATCTTAATTTGTGTTCTGAAGATGAACGAAGGTCTTTGCGTTTGGAACGACATGAGGGTGAGTAATTAATAACTACATTTTCATTTTTGGGTGAACTGTGACCTTTAAGTTTAAAAACTATAAAACGATTTTCCCAGGAACAAACAACGGATTAAGACTTTTGACTTTGCCAGCATCTGATAACGTTTCACAAGTCCACTTTAACAGAAGAAAACAAAGATTGAGAAATGGCTCTAGTGATGAAATATATCACTTAAAAGCATCACAACATAGTAAAAAAAAACAAAACAACATTAGACTTCACAATAAGCACTTTTAAATCAGTTTTTTTGTTCAAAACTCAATGCTAAGTCTCATTCCACTCCCTATTTTGTGAACCAAATACAGACACTAACAAGAGCCTTATTCCACTGAACACTGAAACATAGCGTAAATATCATCAGAGAAAACAAAAATCAATATTTTCAGCATGGACCTACTGTAGTGAGCAAAACTCAAAGAGCCAGTGACATTGGATGTCATTGACGGCAAACTTGGTGCAATGCGTCTTCATGCTCAGAGTTTAAAGTGCGCATATTCAAGACGTCTGACATCAACCCAGGAGCAGCGTGGAGCTTGTCTGGCAGCCAGTATAACAGCACAGCTTCTGCAGGTGTGACAACACTCCTGATATAAATCACCCTTAAAATCACACATGAAAAACCTTCTCTCAGTACTCATTTCTGTGCCTTCTTTTACACTCCTCAACGCCAAACAGATAATATCAGTAATTACTCTCGCATCGACAGGTTAGTTCAAATTACGACCGCCTGCCTGGATTCCAACAACTCAATAAACTGTGAAAGACAGACACATTTTCACTGTCTGATCAAAACACACACAGGCTTTCATTCATTGACAGTAATTACTATAGATTTACACCGTCCTAATACTGTGTTTCCATGGTAACAGGACAGGAAGAAACTTACTTTGCTTAAAAAGTCATACAGTACAATTAACCTTCATTGGTGTTTGACAATCTGCAATGAGAAAATAGTGAAAATTAAAACTAGATCAAAAAGTGTGTTGAGACTTTAAGTTGGCTTGAGAAAGCCAGAGATTTTAAAAGTTTTAAATAGTTTAAGTAGTAGTTAAAACTGTTTTCAGTCTGAAAGAGTTAGAAATAGTCAGATTACGAAGTCAGATAATAGATGGTTACTAGCATGATTAGAATGTTACTACCATAATGCTAGCATGATTAGCAAGTTCCTAGCATGTTGTTAGCATGATTAACAAATTATAAGCATGATTAGTATGATACTAGCAAGTTACTAGCATGGTGCTAGCATGTTTAGCAAGTTACTAGCATGTTACTAGCATGATTAGCAAAGTCACTAGCATGATTAGCATGTCACTAGCATGCTTATAGCTTAGCATTATTATAGCATGAATAGCATGTTCCTAGCTTGATTATAACATGAATAACATGTTACTAGCATGATAAGCTAGTTACTAATGTCAGGGACGGATTATGGGTCGGGTGGGCCCCTGGGCAAATCTTTTCCATTTCTACATAAATGTATTTAACATATAAATGTTACATTTTCTTAAAAAATATATACATGCATGTATGTGTATTTATATACATGTGAGTGTACTCAGTACACAGATTACCTAAACAAAAACTTTTATATTTGGATGTGATCAGTGACAATCTTTCGACAGCACTAATTTTAACACTTTTTTTAGTAGTACAATTATTTTTACTATATTTAAAAGTATTTAAAAGTGTAAAATATTACAAATTACTAGTATTTATGCATTTAAAAAAACATAATATAGAACATAGACATAAATCTAAAAATTAACAAAAAAGAAAAAAAATTCTGTAGAACCATGATAGTATTTCTTTAGTTCCCCTAAAAAACGCACACATCATATTAATAAAAATAAAACAGAGTATTTGACTTGAGTATTTGTTTACAAGGTTTTTTCTCTTCATGTAATGCGAGTTGTGTGAAGTGAGCAGTTTATCATATTTTAGTAAACAATATCATTTAAGAGTGTGACCTTGACGGGTTTTTTTTTCTGGCAAAGTGCAGGAATTCAGTGAATTCAAAAACTGTTTAAATCACAAGAACAAACAGAGTCTAAATACCCATAAAAGCAGCGAGAATGACCTCCGAGAACAAAGGAAACGTTGAATGTTTCTGTTCAAATGCTGCTGATGCTACAAGCAGGAAGGGATCAGCAGTCTTTGGGCTGACAATTAAAAAGCCACAAGTCCTTTATACCACAGCCTGGTATTTCCTCTTCCTTTAAAAGTGAAGGTGGCTGTGGTAGCAGGAGACATGTAGAGCTTTGCACCCCGATCTCTGTTTTCAATTACACCATCCTCAAGCACCCCAAAACTCTCACACGATGACCGATGAATCTGATTAGCCCCCCTCTAAAAGAAGCGTTTTCACATGTACAATCATTTCACATTTCACACGACACAAAGGTCAAACGCTTCGGCACTCGACACAAGCCTGTGCGCTAAGACGGCTTTTATTACTCTTTTCTGGAAAACAACAGAAATCAAGCACATATGATGTGAAACACCCTGTGTAAAGAGATCCATGTTCTCTGGGTTGAGTTACGCCCCGCGGCACACGTAATACGCGTTCATAATAAAAACACCCATGAGAGAACTACAGGCCCCGCCAGGTTAACATGATGAATCATTATGACCTCGGACTGAAGCGTGTGCATGTGTGTTTCGTTATGAGACATGTGCAGAGCGAGTCTTACCATGTGATAGTTAACGATTTCCTGAAGGCTCTCGCCACACTTTTCAAGACATTCCTGGGAGGAAACAAAGAATCAAAAAGAGAAAATCAGCACAGCTCATGAAGGTCTGACTGTTAACGGAGTCATTCAGTGATAAATACTCACTGAGATCATCTCCTCCTTTTTGCAGTGGTGAGACAGGTCTCGAATGCCGTTGACGAAGAGTTTATTGGCACCGATGTACGCACGACCTGCTTCGATCATCCCGCTGCAGAGCTTCACCAGCTGATGGACAGAGACGGATACAGTATTATATTGCTGTGATTCATCCAAGAAACAAGCTGTCCTGAAAGTGATGATACACGGGGCCACTTTTTGAGCAATGTTGCATAGGCACTGTCCCGTTGAGAATTGTTTTATTTTCTATTGGTCGTAGGCCTTGTATTTTACATGGTTGCCAGTTGACGGCAACATTGCTAAAAAAGTATCTCCTTTAAATGGAAACATTTTCTGCCCGGTGGTTTCTTAATCTTTCCGATATGAAAACCTTGCTCACTTACAGTAAATGCTGAAGAGCTGAAAACAGACAAACACTGAATTGGAGTTCAGTGATCTCTATTTAGATAAGAAATAAAAATGCAATAATGGGACATTATTCTTGTGCTTATGAATATTTTCATAAAAATGATTGCATTTTCACATATGTGTATATATATATATATATAATTTTAATAACAATTAGTCACCATGATTATTATTTAGTTATTTTTTTTATTATACAATTATTTTTTTTTATCATATATTGTCATATAATCATAGAATATTTTTTATTGTATTTTGATTATATAATTTTAAATTTTTTTACTTTCACGAAAGCGCATAATCTGACCCAGAAGAGTAAAAAGTAGCTGAATAAAGTTGCTTTTTTTTGTTTTCTTTGCAAATACAAAAACAAGAAGTGTTCTGGTAGCTTCAGTCACTGACGTCACACGGACTTTGAACATTTCGGTTATGTTGCCATCTATGGAGAAAGCTCTCAGATTTAATAAAAATATCTTAATTTGTGTTTTGAAGATGAATGAAAGGTTTTAAGGGTTTGGTTCTGGGGGAACTATTACAGTGCAGCCCTATAGCCTCTATCGTTTTACTACAAATACAGAGATTAAATAAACTAGTGTAGCGATACCATGCTTAATCTGTTCGGTGAATTGTAAAACAATGTATAATGTTTTTTAGAGCAATCAAAAAGACTAGATTGAGACTGACTTTTTTTTTTCTTTTTTTTTCTTTTTTATTATTATATAAATTGATAATTATAAAATACACAATGAACTAATGTGAAAATGGTCACGTGCCGCTCATATGACGATAATACTGTGTATCGATGATAGCAGATGTCTTTGTCGATACTCGAGACGACATTAGGCTCATTAATGTATAAAACTATTATTAAACGGGCTCTGGCCCTGTTATTTCACCTCATACAAGCGAATGATGCTACTACTCGAAATGTTTTAAAAACAAACTCTAAAACTAAACCCATAAAATTAAACTGCAGGATGATCAAACTTTATTTACGTATTATATGAAGAGACTTTTCTTTTCTTAAACAGCTATGAATAAAAATGACTAAATGTGGTTTTCCTCACAGCACATCATCGCTATAATAAGAAAGTTATCAATCTAAAACCGTTATATTTAACATTTTCAGTATGTTTGAAAGTATATTATTCAGTTATTGATGCTTAGTCTCTCTCACACGCGTGGTTTACAATCACCAAATAGTTATGAACTCACCCATACAGGATAATATCTGGTGATATGATGATATGAAAAAATGATCATATCGCCCCAACACTATATGCCAGTAAACACGTAGATTGCTCTGAATCGGCTTGTATGAGGCTAAAATAGGAGAAATTGCTAATAAAACATTATAATATTTAATGCTGTTCTACAGCTCAAAAACCCAGATATTGTTTAATATTTATTATTATTTACTATTTTAGTAGCAGAGAAAGAGATTAGCCTCTCGACTCTAGCAAGCTGTGCTTTATTCTCAGTAAATGCTAGCATGCTAAAAGCTGCTTTGAGAGGAATTGTATTCATTTCAGTCATCTGAGCAGCATTTTTGTTATCAATTTAAGGCTGGCGACAATACATTTCAAGAATATCGATAAACTAGCTTAGCCAGTGAAAGCTTACTTAGCATGTTTAGGACGGCACAGTCTTGCCTTCAGTTTGTGCTACCTTTAAAAGTTTCACACACCCTTCTCTGGTTTGCTTTTATTTGAGCATCTTACACTAATTTAATGCTTATTAAAAGTCTGGGGGATGTAATATGCATTGCCCTTGTATGCAGATTAGGAAACTTTTGCTAACACTCTAAAGACCCGCAAGACTGCAGTTCCCTGATGCTAATTTTCAGCATCCTAATGCTAATGGTGTTCTCTCTCGAATCCCCCTGATCCTGTATGGCATACGAGCTGGGATTTAGCTCGGCGCACATTTGTTATGCGAGCATTACGAAGGCCTTGAACATCTCAATTAAACGAGGCAAATACGACACTGATCAAATGAAGTTATTTCAAACAGAATTTATTCATACCTTGTCCAGCTTGGCTTCAATTTCCACAACATCAGTCTCAACTTCATCTATATTGGCCCTGCAGAGACACAAGAAAAACACATGGCACATGATATATATATCGAAGTCATAAATATCATGAATTTCTGGGGGCAGTAACACTGACATTTTACAATTTAACCCATAAAGACATGTATATGATTTAAGTTGTTTGCAATCAATTTCACCTTTTTTTTAGTCAAAATGTAATTAAAGGGTTAGTTCACACAAAAATGAAAATTCTGTCATTAATTACTCACCCTCGTGTCTTTTCAAACCCATAAGACCTTCGTTCATCTTCAGAACACAAATTATGATTTTTTTTTTTTATAAAATCAGAGAGCTATCTGTCCCTCCATAGACAGCAACACAACAGAAATGATCCAGATCCAGAAACATAGTAAAACAGTCCATGTGACATCAGTGGCTCGACTCCAACGACGCTTTTTGTGCAAAGAAAACATAAATAACATAATTTACTCAACCATTCTTCTCCCCCGAGTTACATCTTCTGCTATTTTAGAGAGTATCGCAACGCATGTGTACATTGTCCTCTAGGTGTAAACAAGGCTGGCAAAAAGTATTCTCCTAGCATAGCAAAACTGAAGTTAATCCACTGATGTCACATGGACTGATGTTTTTACTATGTTTCTGGATCTGAGATCATGTCAGTTGTGTTGCTGTCTATGGAGAGTCAGATAGCTCTCTGATTTCATCAAAAACAAAGGTCTTATGGGTTTGAAATGACATGAGGGTGAGTAATTAATGACAGAATTTCATTTTGTGGTGAACTAACCCTTTAACCACTGCTCAAACTCTAGATAAATTCATATATTGAGGAATATTTGAGGTACAACAGTTCAGATTAATGAGGTTTGGGATCAATCAGTTCCAAAAAGCGATATTAATCTGTGCTAACTGAAAGAAAACAAGCTGATAAAAAGATTAAATGTAATATTTGGTAATAAAAGACTGGCCATTTTGACCAGGAGTACCACAAATGTAACATGGTGTGGATAAAACACAAATATACTGAAATCGGATATAATTTGGGGCAGCTGTTATACCCTGTGTGAGCAAAGTCATTTAGTTTTAGTCCAAGACTATAACATTTTACGGGAAAGAAATTTTTCTAACAACATTAGGATTTAAACATTTAATTTTAAGACCATACCAAAGTAACACTGTTGACTTTAAGCCACCCAAAAAATATGTAAATAATGTATAAATTCAAGAAAAAAAAAATCATTATGTATTTTCAATGCATGGACAAAAAGTAAGTCAAGACCTTAGGATCAATGCCTTAACACTAGTAAGCATCTGCCATCAGTCATCCTCTACAGATGTGCACTCAGGTTCAACAGAGGCTTTTCAGATGCATTTAGTGGATGTGGCTGACTGCAAAGGGATCGCTCTCTTATTATACTAACGCCAATGACCTACAGTTGATCCCAGAGCCAATATAGACTGACAATATGAAGACTGTATCAATTTTAATCTTTCTCTGCAGTAGACGTGCTCTGAGATTAGGTTACACCTTTATGAACATCAATTTCATAAATGCATGATGACATATCTAATCTCACACTATCTGAAAGCCTTCTTAATCTAGTTTAGGTTCCAGCTAAAAGCTATAGCTCTTATTCAGCTCACCGCAGTCTGTGCATGTTTGAAGAAACGCTCTGTTTATCACGTTAGCTAACTCCAGCAGGGCCCGAGAGGAGTCCAGGCATCCAACATATGTCTGCAGCCTTGCACAGTATTCTGTATATCACACCAAAATCTATCTATAATTAGGTAAATATCAACAAGTACCACGGTATTACCATTGATGTACTGCTACATTACTTGTTTGTGATGAAATGTACAAAATATTTGGACCAAAACTATTTTATCCCTGGTAAAGAAACTTAATATCACAAATGTGTATCTTTATCTTTGAGGAAGTATGAACAAACACCTGGATAGTTACTCCATGTGACCATTTTGATGCTCAGATTTAAATTTCAGTAAATGTTGCTTTCTTCTTACAATAGCTGTGATATCCAAATATCATATGGATAAGAAAAATTTGATTTGCTGAGCCACATTTGAAGCCTAAATGGCATTTACTTTTTATTTAATAAGTTTAATAAGACTGGAACTACAAATGGGACATCAAATCATCAGATGAAACTAAAAAAATTGTTTTTAGCAGCAATCAGTCAAGAAGGGTTTGGTGAACACAGGGATAAAGTACTCCATGTGTATAATGAAGTATACTGCTGTGCTTCTGATGTTGTGGGTCTATATTTCTGCTGGAGGTCCTGGACATCTTGTTTAGACACATGGCATCATGGATTCAGTCAAATACCAGCAGATAAATATCAATAATTCACTGACTCTGTTAGAAATCTCATAATGGGTCATGGTTGGGTCTTTCACTGAGACAATAATCCAAAACAAACATCAAAATAAACACAAGAATTAGTCACTGAGCATAAAATAAAGCTTTTTCCATGTCTGTCCCAGTCCTGTGAGCTGGACCCTGTGTGAGGGGAACTAAAGAGGAGCTGGTGATCTGAAGGGTCTGGAGTGATTCTGGATGAAGGAATGATCTCTTTTCTCTTATCAGGTGTTCTCCAA
>JAUCMS010000012.1:2651976-2678454 GCA_032357445.1 Enteromius radiatus | reverse complement strand
GGCTTCAAAAACGCTCTTCAGAAACCTACGAGTGACGTCACGGACACTACGTCCATTTTTTTTTACAGTCTATGGTTCACACCAGACGCGAATGAAACGTGAAGCGCGAGTGATTTACATGTTAAATCAATGCAAAGACGCGATTAGACATCTTGCTGCGCGTTTCTCGCAAATTAAGCGGAACCATTGGCTCGATTAGCACGTTTGACGCGCCTGACGCGTGATTCACGCAAAACGCTCAAGTTGAAAAACCTGAACTTTGGGGAAAATTTGCGCCGCATTAACCAATCAGGAGCTTGCTCTAGGAGTGATGTGAATACTAGCAAGCGGAGGCAGAATTCAGAAACTATGGAGGACCAAATCATCGTCTTTGTATCCAACCTTGTCCCTTGAGGTGCGAGAGTTAATCATTCAAAAACGTACAAAAAAGGCTGTACTAATTCATATGAATTCGCAACCAATTCATGGCGGAAATGGAAGTTTAACGATCCTATGATTCGTCTGATTAGATAAAATCTTTGTGTAGAATCATATTAATTTTGTATGACTGTGTATGAATATGAATGTGCAAGCAGGTTGTCCAATAAAGAGATACTAGTACTATTTCGTACAAATTCATACAGACCTACCGAATTAATGCAAATTTGTAAAATTTGAAGATAAAACATCATCAACTATTTTACAAAGCATCTCTCTTTTTTTCCACAGAAGAACATTTTTATTGATATGGGGCGAGTAAATGACTTGAGGGCTGTCGTTGGTGGGGAAAAGGAGCCTGTTGGAGACTAAAGGTCATTGCACACAGAATCCGAAAGTTTTGCATGTTAAAAAAAATAAATACGACTTCACGAAGTGTCCATCATATTTACACACTGCCTCCGCAACTTTCATCTGTCAAAAAAAAAACAGGATTAGGTTTATTTTCTGCGTTTTGGATGAAAAAGGGTGACAAATATGGAAAACGAAAAAACGCCCTCAACAATTTTGAACTCAGTGTGCAATGGTCCTCCTCCTTACCGCTTTATACTCCATGATCTCCATCTGCAGGCGTGCGATCTCTGCTCGTAACGCGCTGATCTGCTGGCTGGTTTTGTCCTGGTTCACGATCACTTTGTTCTTGATGTTGCGAGCTCGATTGGCGTACTTCAGTGTGTTCAGGGTCTCCATGAAGTCTCGGTCAGAGGGGCTCACGCAGGCTATCATCACGGTCCGACTAGACAGATACGAACCAGATGAGAGCACAAGAGGCCAGGAATTCATAAGGGTCTTTCACAAACATGCACAAGAGGCAGAAAGATAAAACAGATGACAGATAAACACAAACATGCTTTCATGGACTGCACACGCTGCCCGCATATTTTTATGGATGCGGCTGGGATTAAATGTCTTTAAGGAGCGCCTCTGTCTGCAGTCCCTCATGTTTAATTCAATCAACTCCCTCTCTGAACCCACATCATAAGAATATATGGGCAGCCTGTGCTGTCCGCTGTGGGCTGAGTGACCCAGCGCTGCGCCTCCACACAGATTGATGCACTGCACTGTTAGCATGCATTAACCTTCAAGGCACAATGACTGCACTGTGCACAGCGACATTAAAACTGTGTGAACGTCCATGGACAGTCCGAGACCTCTGAACAAAGTGTAAGACAAACCGTCTCAACAACGTCAGAAGCTTTCTAGATATAGCATCATATAGGGAACTAAATAATCAGGGCTGTCAATGTAATGCTAATTTGCTTTGAAAATGCACATTTAAATGTAAAAAATTTATCTTAAAATCCTAAGTAATCATGCCCCGTACTTGCATGTGCATTTTGAAGTAATTAGAGATGTCAATTCAAGGTTACATTTTTTAGATTAATTATTAAAAACACAAATTAATATATTTTAATTATAAAAAAAAATACATTATTTAAAAATGATAATTATGGTAATTATGCCCACCAACTCTGTATTATTTTTAAATAATTACAGGTGTTAATTAAATGTTAATTTTCTGAGATTTAATATTATAATATTCTGATATTTAAAAAATCATGTATTATATTATAATTATTATAAAAGAAATAAATCAGTGCTGTCAAACAATTAATTGTGATTAATCAAACCCAAAATAATTTTGCTGTATAAATAATATGTGTGTGTACTGTGTATATTTATAATGTATATATAAATACACACGCATGCATATATACATAGAAAAATATGTTTATATATTGAATATTTATATAAGAGATAAATGTATATGAATATTAATATGTATACCAATTATTAATATTAATATCAGTAATACATATATTTTCATGTAAATATTTTTCATTTAAATATTTTAAATGAAATATGATGTCTCTGTGTGCTTATATACTGTATATAAATAATAAATATACACAGTACACACACATATATTATTTATACAAAACGTATTATTTATTTTGGATGCAATAAATTATTTGACAGCAGTTAAATAAATAAATACATTTTAATTCAAATAAAACTTAAAGATATGAAATAAAATCTTTTAGATTATCCTAATTAATCAGCCTTTTTTTGTTTAAATTCAGAAAAATTCTAAAAATATTCCATTACTTTAATTTATATATATATATTATAGTAAAAGAGGGGGGGTTAGTACTACCTGTAATTATCTTAATTTAACATAAAATGTAAAATAACAAAAAAATGAGTTTTGCTGTTTTCGTGAGGACTAAAAGCTACATGAAGGATCTGAATAATGCTTTATTTGACATAACAGTTACAGGTGTATAACGTGTCTTGTAAAAGGTGTGGTACAGTAATTATAATTATCAGTTTCATAAAAACAATAGAAGTCAGTGGGAGGTCCACAAAGCCGTCTTCAGTACTACCTGAAAAACTTCATAGCTTCATAACAGGAATACAATGAATATCTTTTATAAAAATGTCACAAATTAGGTGTATGGTAACCTATAGTAATTATAATTAGCTTTATCTAAGACAATAAAACTCAAAGGGAGTTACAAGAACACACGTGCACATCTCAACACAGCAGCTCTGCTCCTTTTGATTTGACACAGTGTTCCTGGTGTGTAGGTGTGTATCAGACATTACCTGTTTCCTCCCAGCGAGTCCTGCAGCAGCCGTGTGAGTTTGGAGTCTCTGTAAGGCACATGGCCGGCCTTCTTACTCTGATCTCCCAATGCACTGATCACATTACCCAGGGCCAGCTGCCAAACACACACACACACACACAGAGAAAGAGAGAGAGAGACCCGGTCACGCTCCATCGCATGCTGCTATCTAAGATTAAAAGCTTTTAAATGGGCTCTCCTACAAATGAGTAACTAGGCTTTAAAAACAATAGAGCTCTATTGGGCTCTGAGCTCTCCGAACAATGCTTCTTCTTGGCTCTCTTCCAGTCTTTAGCTCTACTTCAGAACTCTCTCACAACGTAATTACCTTTCCTTCCCTTCATACACTTGGACAACTTTACCCAGCGAGACAGGGAGAGTGCACTAATGAATGTAGAAGGATGCAGAACGAATGAAACATAAATTTCACACCTTAGTTAGCATGGAGACACTCGACTCAGCTAAAAAAAAAAAAAAAAGTGTCACAATTATAATGAAGTCTATGGGACGCTGAAAATCCCTGACCAAGCCAGTTTTGTGGCGTTGAGGTGTTGGCTTAGTGCTGAGAACTTTCTTGAGTGTTTATCTAGTCATGGTTATAAAGGGATTAGTAACTTAAAAATCTCCAATCAGTCAAATGAAAATATGGGATTACATTCGACCGATTAGAAAACCATTTAAACAATCCCATATTTTAGCTTATTGAAAATTGGCAGCACTGGGCTAGACATATTTTGACATATATAGACCTTATATTAAAACAATATAAAACACATTTGTATTTACTATAAATATTTGCTTACTAAAAATGTGTATTTGTAAATAATACTCATTACCTAATACTGGGAAATATTATTATAATTCAAAATAGCAGTTTTCTACTTTAATAGAAATATAATTTATTCCTGTGATGCAAAACTGCATTTTCAGCATCAGTGTCTAGTCACATGACTCTCAGAAGTCGTTTTAATAGGCTGATTTATTATCAATGCAAATGCAGCTGTCAGGGGACTGTCCTGGTGCCTAGTTCCTGTAACTGAGTTGCTAAAACTAACCCAGTATAAAAGCCCCTATACTCTGAATGTATCTGAATAGCACCCGTACCAGGCCACAGTTGATTGAGATGCCCTCTCTGGCTCTCTCCCCAGTGGCTCCTGTGCGCTTGAGCCGCTCGGACCCTGCCAGGTCCACAAAGTGAAACTTAGCAGTGAGCGTCTCATACTCTGGCTGAGAGATCGAGCCTTCAGACACATCGTTCATCTCTCCGTTCACCTGCAAGAGTTAAAAAAAAAAAACACTGCAGCTTTGAGCCACCAACACAAGCATCTTAAATCCCCTTCCTGCATTTTCACTGTGAACTGACATGTTTCTAATGCCAGTGGTTTTATATAATTACTTTGTTTTGTACCGCAGCAGACTATGAACTCTACTTTCATACTTGCGACCTGCTTAAACTTGTTAATGGCTTTCTAATCCAGTAGTTTAGGATCACAGCTCTCCAGATGAGGCATGCCGTTTTAATGAATATTCACACGTGTTGATGTGCCGTACCTGTGTCTGCGGGCACACTCTCATCAGGCAGAGGTGGATGGTGAAGATGGCATGAGAGCGGGAGCTCTGGGCGTTCATCTGTGTGCTGGCCGTGGTGCGGGAAAGAGCGCCCAGCTTCAGACACTGCAGCAGCTGAGGACAGAAAACACACTGTACTCTTGTTCTGCTCACTAAAGCTTGCTGCGGTCCTCAAGCAATCGAGTAATAAGAGCCATTTAAAACAAATGAACAACAGAATTATTTTCACTTTCATCATCCGTCACATATCTGTCATAGTGACAGGAAATAATGTCGGGTGGAACTGTGACAGCAGCTGTTGTCAAAAAAATTTAGCTTCTCCAGCAACAAGCTACTTTTTCAGTGTTTACATAACACTGTACTCTGCAAAATAATTATAATAATACAATAATAAAACCATACAATAATAATAATAATTATTATATTATTATTAGTAGTAGTAGTAGTAGAAGTAGTATTATACAAATTATGTTGTTGTTAATAATAATAAAAACATTATAATTATTATTACTAATATATAATACAAAATAAATATTAATAAAAACAATATCATAATATAATACAACATATTGTAACGAATATTACTATTATACTTTGCAAATACTACAATAATAATAATAATTTAATAATAATAATAATAATAATCAGTTATTATTATACAAATGCTGTAAATAATAATAATAATAATAATAATAATAATCACTACTTATATTTAATACAAAATAAATATTAATTTTAAAAACCTCATAATAATAATAATAATATAATGCAATACAATACAATATAACATAAGAATAATATAGAATATATAATTATAATAATTATTATTATTATTATATTAACGGCATATAAATGCACAAACACACACACACATATATATATTATTATATACACATACATACATACATACATACATACATATATACACACACACTTATTGAAATATAAATAATTATTATTTTATTATATTAAATTATAATAATTTTATAATTCTAGTGACTCCAGGAGATATCTGACCTCCTCCTCTGAGCTGACCAGTCGTGAGGTCACTCCCGTGGTGTAGATGCCTCCGCTTCCGTCCTCGTGGATCTTAATGTTGGACTTTCTTCCTCGAGCCTCGGGGTCACGTGTGCTGTCAAACAGGTCCAGGATCTCCTCGTTATAGAGCTGCAAGACACATACACACACTTTGTGACCTTCAGAGGGCAAAGGTCAAAGAGGAATCCTCGGGAATCTCAGAGACCACACAAGCTGATGCACAAGTCAATGATAAATAATGGTCACATAACTCAGAGGCAAAACTACAACTGAAGAGAGGAGGGAAAAAAAGAAAAAGTAGCAGGCAGGGCTTTTCCCAGCTTCCCTCGCTTGAGGAAGTGACACAGAGGGACTTGATAAAATCAATTCAGGGTTCAAAACAATAAATCAAACTGCTAACATAGAAAAAAAACAATGCAGAGAGTGCACAAAGGAGTTCTGGAAAGGACAAGAATAATGAAATAAGGGCATGTTAATGCCCTATTAAAGCCGCCCCAAGGGACAGAGACCATTCACAGCCGCAGAACTCGGGATAAATCTGTAGAGTCACTGCCCACGGCGAGCCGCGAATCTGCTGAACAAACAGCAGCCTGCTCCAGACAGCCAGCGGCTCGGATCGTTAAAACACCCCGTTACAGGTTTAAACTCATTACCTAGGCCGGGACTTTAGACGAGGAAGGGGCTAATCGGTTTACAGCTACACTGCTGTCTGTGCAGACTGCCAGCTGAGCGCCTCTTCTGATGACTGAGAGCAGATCCCTCTCAATCACACTCAGGCCCAGTCTGACTGACTGACTCTGAATCTGTCATCATACACACTGCAGAAACCAGTTCCTCAAGCTGTACATAAAACAATGTTTGGAGTACTTTTGAGGAAATACTAGGGATGTAACGGTATTGTAAATACCATCGTACTGCAATATAACATTTTTTCGATAATACCGTGGTCGCAAACGGGATGTGGCGGGAACTACAATTCCCATCAGCCCAGGCGTGCCCATCATTCTTTGTGGTCTGTTGTCAATACAGATCAGTGTTGCCAACTTAGCGACTTTGTCTCTATATTTAGCGATTATTCAGACCCCCTTGGCGACATTTGTCCCTAAAAGCGACTAGCGACAAATCTAGAGACTTCTTGGACAAACCTCAGCGAGTCTCTGGTACTGCTGCGCTAGCGCTAGCTCTTGTTTTCTCGGCGCGCGCACACCTCTCTCTGCGTCTGTTCTGTTCAGCGAGCGGCTGAGAGGAGCAGGGCTTTCAGTTAAAATAGATATTATGTTGCTTCTAACTCTATTTTACACGCAAATATAGCCAAAATCACAGCATATTACACAGAGGTATTACCGTACCGTGAAATTGATACTGTTACATCCCTAGAACACAAACCCATCTGTGACCTCAAAATCTGTATTTGACTTGCTGTTATTTTATATTCTATATTATCCTTTATATTCAAGATAATAGTCTTACCTTGAAGCGCTTTCTTGTTCTGGAGAACTCTCTGCTGTCTTTGGTGGCTCGGTGGCCTTCTGTTTGGCTGGTTTGTCTTCCCCAGCATCGCTATTTGTTCAGGAAAGGAAAGGAGGTGACTGACTAGGTATGGTTTCCCATACTAGGACATTGTGTTCTGCATTTAACCCATCCACACACAGCGTGAACACACACCCGGGGAGCAGTTGGGGGAACGGTGTCTTGCTCAAGGGTCTCACCTCAGTCGTGGTATTGAAGGTGGAGAGAGCTGTGGTTATTCACTAGCCCCACCCGCAATCCCTGCCGGACCTGGGACTCGAACCCACGACACTTGGGTTACAAGTCCGACTCTCTATACGTTCCGCCGCAATCAATCAATCAATCAATCAATCAACTCTGTGATATAACAAAATCTGTTCTACCTGAAGGCCTGAATGATTACAGTCCCAAACAGGATGAAAAGAGCGGAGAAGATCAGAGACAGTACAGGCATCATCTCACGCCTGGGGGAAGCAGAACATGACATAAAAGGTATATTACTCGTCAATCACATTTAAAACATTTTTGCACATGATGTACATCTTTTACACTTTTTTAGTCTCCCTTATAATCTTTATAGTAATGTTGTCAGTCCTGCTCTGACTATATTTCCAGTAAAATAGTTTAGCAGCTTGAAAGCACATTTCTCACTCAGCGAGTAGGTAACAATGACACTGTCCTTGAAGCTGGTGAACTTACAGTTTTGCCGTTAGCAAAGATGCTGCTTGTAAACGGTGGTGAATAGGTGTATAACGACAGATTCAAACAGAGGGATAGGGATGATCTACTTGTTCCAACCACACAAAATAAGCTGTTTTAATGGTTGAGGTAAGTTTCAATGTAGCACTACACAGTTTGCAATTTCAGATGAAGCAACACAGTATGACTTGTTTTAAATTTCTGATCGATCACAATGGATTACTCATGTCCTTTCTCCACCGACATTTCCAAAGCGGTTTGTTTTAGACAGGCAAACAACAAATAGCAATGCTCATTTCTCAAATCTGTGGAAAAAGGTGGCCATTTTGCAGCAGGATCCAGTCGTGCGCCGGCCTAGATTTTGCTCTGGCTCTAGAACGCAAACCATTCTGGTGGAAAAGAGCTAAGAAACAGCAGGCAAACAGACCACAAACACTTTATGATTGTACTCACCAGTTAGAGTACAGAAGGTCAAAGTAAAATTGAGCGACGTAATCATATGCAGTATTTATCCACTGAATCAGAAACATCTGAAATAATAATAATATCACGTTCATGTAATCCATCTAAAGTTCAACAATGCATTCATTAAAATATATTTTGGAATCTAATTGCAAATGGCAATCTTAATCTTAGCATGACTTACTGAGGCAAACTCATTGTTGAGTTCGGGAAGCATGGCATCATGGGTAAGGTAAGAGGGGTCTCTTTGCAGAATCTCAAGCTGCTCGTGGAGGCGGTGCTTATCATCATCACTCCCGTTCCATCCACCCGTCACGGTCCGATAAAACACCCTTCCTGTAGTGCTGCGCCTCTCCAGGAGAATCACCTGAGGTTTTATGAATAAGAGCTGTGAATTCACGAGGCAGCAAAGCAGGTGACTAAATGGAGCGTGTGCATTAGCGCATGAATGTCTCTGACCTGCGGAGGTGTTGTGTCTTCCTTCTTAAGCAGGGTGTCACAGAGAGGCTGCTGTTGTCTCTGATAAACATAAGCAAACCTGAGAACCTCTTTAGTGTTGGAAGAAGCAAAGTCAAAGAAGGCCTCATTCACTGACACAAACTGCTCCCCTTCACCAGTGACGAGAAGAACACAGTACCTGTCAATCACAAAGAAAGGGAGATGAAGAAGTTTTCTCAGAGACATAGAGTAAGTGCAGTTAGAGGTAGGGATGCACCAAATGTTCGACAAACGAAATTTTACGGTTGCAATATATATATATATTTATATAAAGCTCTTTTGGTGTAACCGAAAAGACAGAAAATTATACCGAATAATGACACAATGTGAAATACAGGCATGCCCTGATGCAAACATGTCAGCACACAAGTATTTAAATGTGCACTGCATTTCATGTCTCTGATAAGCAGAGGAAGTGCGGATGTTGCTGGTTACTGGTTGATGACTGAATGGCCTCAAACCGTTATGTTTTCTAATATAAGCACAGGTTATATGTAGCTTATTCAAACAGCACTGCACGAGCTCGCAGTATATCTGCTTGTTAGTCATGCTTCAAAGTCCAAATCTGTGCTAAAAGAGCGTCACTCGTCAGCTGCTCAATAACATTTTCATGCATTTTAAAAAAATAAGAAATGAAGACAATAATAATTAGAATTGCAACAGCTCTATTAATACATTTATTACAAACCTCACACATAGTGTTCAAATTGGGACCTGTAATATTTGTCAGTGCTTTGAAGAAATAGTTTTCCTAACTTATTTATTTTAAGTTAAATTGTGCTTTGTTAGGTAATAGATTTTTTTTTCTTTGAAAAGCTAGACATTTTGGCTATTTAATTTATTCAATGGTGAAAAAAAAAGGCAAAATATATGGGGAAAATGTGTAAAACCGTGTTCGGCTTTGGCTAAGAATTTTCCTTTCGGTGCATCCCTAGTTAGAGGTGAGATTTCTTACTTCCTGCGACGGTGGAACTGTTTAACTGGACACAGTTCATCGAAGAGTTTCTGATTCACCAGCCGTGGCACCAGCAAGAAACGGTTATTGGACACAAACTCGTCAATTATCTGCTTTTTCATTCCTCTAGCCTGGGAAAGAAATAAACAAAGGACTTGTCTAGCAAAAGCAAAACAGCCGGGATACAGTTTTTGAGAACAAATTGCTATTGGGTGTTAATAAACAGAGCTGGGCCTCACCTGTATAACATCAGCTGGTTTATCGGTGTTCTCTTTGAACAGGAGCATGGTGGGAGCGTATGTGTTAATATTAAACCTCTGCACGACTTTGGAGGTCTCTGTCAGGCCCATGTCTACATAGCCAAACCGTACATAGTCTTTATAGGCAAACGCGGTGAGCTGTGAACAAGAGGATATAACAACTTGTGTCCAGGACCCAGATTTTGATGTCAGACTGTTTGAACAGCTAATATAAGCAACACTCACCTTATACAAAAGAGGAATATTAGATGCTACATCAAACATTAGCACTCTAGGCTTATTCTCCTCATGCCAACTGCTTAAAAACTCGAGGTAGCTGCTGTCTGTCACCTACAAGAAAAGAATACGGCAAAAGCAATAGAAATGAACAAAGAAATGGGAGAGAGAATAAACACAGGAAAAAGGGTGAAGTAAATTAGAATAGAGACAAAGGAAAAAATAGCATTAAGGGAAAAAGAAACGTAAAAGGGAAGGAAGGAAAGAGAAAAAGCTAATAAAACTTTGATTATGAACTCTTTTTAGCAGCATTTATGTGAATGTTTGCAAAAAGAGCCAGTGCTTTAGTTGAACATGACATATAGTTAAATTCACCTCTGAATTTAAAATTATTACGCAATTAATAATGATATGAATATGCATACCTTCTCAACCAGCTTCTGGGGCAGAAGGCTTTCCACAAACTGCTTCAAGTGTTCCCTGACCACAGCGTAGTGGAAGAAAGTGACTTTTCCATTGATTAAACCAAGTATGGATGGAGTGCGGTGGGCACCGAGATGATTCGCCAGCTGTCTCTCATATCCAGTGTCCACCATACCAAAACCAACCCCTAGAAACAAACCAACAGGTGATATTCTGATTATATCATTTAATTGAAAATGTTGTCTATTTTGAACAGTCTGCTCTTTAGGTTCGTTCATTAGCATTGACTAACTAACATTAACGTCACTAGTTTTTAACGTTCTGCTTGAGCAGATGAAAATCGCACCTTAATGAGTGTATGACAACAAGAAAATGATTTTTTTTGTCTTTTGTCAGTTGGATTGAGGTTGAATGCTTAGGGACACTTCGCTCTGTTTAGTTTGAATTCAGGAAATGGAATAAAATAAATTATATTGTGTATCCTCTCAGGAGTTACAAGTACACCAGATACATCGCTTTTCTTTTTTGAAGCATAAACCCCATAAAAACGCTTCAGCTCTTCAAAAGTTTCTCTATGATGCTGAAATCTACGGAGTTCCACTCTCTGTGCAACTGATACTCGACTGCCATTGGCTCATCTGTGTTCGAGGGGAGGGGCTTACAGATCAATTCTACTGGAATTAACTGCGAGGGTGAAAATCCTGGATATCCTACCAAAAGGCTCCAGATCTTGCACAGTGTCCTTCCATATAGGTTCGATATGGATGCAGGTGAAACACCACTCTGACGTGATCTTGATCAGGTAGGGTCTCTTAAAACTGTCCGGCAGAACCTCACTGATGTATTGGTTGTAGTGAAGGAGGTATTTGCTGTCTGTGAAATCCCGACTCGTCTGGGGGAAGCGAAAGAACGACTCATCGAAGTAGAAGCTGTCGTGGTAATGCCTGAAGCCCTGCGGTGCTCGGGCAAAGTTTTGATTCTCGTCCATTTGACCAAAGCGGTCATAGTTTGCCCTTCTCTCCTCATTGGAAAGAATCTATGGAAAGTAAATCAATACAGCATGCATGCTAATTAATAAAGGCATATTCAAATGTTTACTGTAATGGTATATCTAAATGAATAATGTGTGCTTCTGCTTCTGTTAAAACAATCAAACTTCCTCTTTTTTGTATGTTTACATTCATAGAAGGGTGTTGCCAAAATTAAAAGTGCATTATGTGTGTCCAAATGTTTGTCAAAAAGGAATGTCACAAATTGTGGCATTGATTTCTTCCTTGTAAACCCTTAAACGAGTCTTTATAATGAGCAGATATGAATTATTTGTAAGTATGCTATTTATTTATTTATATGGCAAAAATAAATCATCTCAATTTAACAATTAAATTATACATGTATATCTCAAAACAATTACATAGACATCATATAAATAAACAAATACATGTAATAAAGATATTTAAAACAACAGTGGTGAGAACAATTATATTTATATGTATGTGAGTGTACACAAGAAAGAAAAATATTGAAGATTTGCACAATTTCCACATTAAAAACCTTAAATTTTAACCACTCACATGCTATAAATTTTAGATAAATATTTCATAAAAAAAAAAACAAATATATATATATATATATATATACACACAGTATCTCACAAAAGTGAGTACACCCCTCAGTTCAGACATTAATGGCTGTGTGTGGAGTTATTTTGAGGGGACATCAACTTTCCACCATTATACAAGCTGTACACTGATTACTTTACATTCTATCAGAGTTTCATATCTTTAGCGTTGTCCCTTGAACAAATATAATAAAATATTTACAAAAATGTGAGGGGTGTACTCACTTTTGTGAGATACTGTATATATAAAAAAATGGGTATAGTGGTGTAATTCAAGACATTTGTGTTTTATTTTAGATTATTGCAATTATTAATATTTTGTGCACAAAAAAATACCAGCGTTCAAAAGTTCAGTAAGACAGTAAAGAAATGTAAATTATAAACAAAAATTTAAATTTCAAATAAATCCTGTTCTTTTGAACTATTTATTAAAGAATTTAAACAGTTCACTAATCTAAAACTGTTGTCATGACCGAAAATAATTAATATTTAATTCTTAATTAATTTTATAAACTAATTAAATAAACAATTACCTAATAATAATAATTCAATATTTCCTGAGCAGCAAATCAGCATATTCAAATGATTTTTAAGGATCATGTGACATGACACTGAAGACTGAAGTAGTAATGTTGAAAATGATGCTTTACTATAACAGGAATATAATACATTTTAAAATGTATTCAAATAGAATATATTACAGGAATGTAAACTATTCCTGTTTTGGATCCAATAAATACAGCCATGGTGAGCATAAGAAACTCATAATAACAAAACAAAAATAAAAAAATTTACTTCTGAATGGCAGTGTATACACACACACACACACACACACACACTGTAAAGTATCAGTTTTTGCATAGACTCTACATTATTTCCAATATGCAACACAACCATCCTACCTCATATGACTTGGTGATCTTGATAAACATGTCCTCTGCACCTGGACTTTTGTTTTTGTCTGGATGCCTATGGATAATAAATATGTAAAAATATTTTCATTTGGACATCGTCACGAGAGAGTTACACAATAAGGCTACTACTCCATATTAAAGAAAGTCAAAGAGAAGAAAGCTAAGCGCTGTGGATGAAACAAAATCCTATTCTACACAGCAATCCTCTTCTTTAGAGAGTGAGCATCTATGGCGCACCGATGTCTGCTGCTCTCTTCCTCATCACTCACCATTCTCTCGCGAGCCTCTTGTAGACTTTCTTGATCTCGGCCTGGCTGGCATGTCTGGACACTCCGAGAACTTTGTAGGGATCAAACTCAGGCGATGATGCCAGTGAATCTCCAAACAGAGCCAGGAGAAGAATCGCCCAAAAACAGCAGGTCACAAATGCACTCCAGCCTCCCATCTTGCGCTATATGAACTGACAGGCTACACACACACAGAGGAGATTGGGGCTAGTTGTCACACATTTTACACCAGTACAAATCCCTAAAGGTAAGTCTGCGTCTTTAATAATAACCAAAATAAAACCCCCCATGCAATTCCCTGACTCCAATAGCGGGGTTATCACACTATTTGAGGTACTCTTTTTTTTGGTAGTCAGTCTATCAATGCACACTACCCACCCGAGTGCTTTATAGATCAGTGATCGCAATGCATTTCATAGCGTTTCTATGGGAACCAGCACACCGAAGCGTTTAATGAAAGAAAATCAGCATCAGATCAGCTGCGCGGTGTGATCATATGATCAGTGTAGTTCAAATACACGAGACAGCGACTATTTACAGCAGATAAAAACCCTGTCAGCGTATGATAACATAGATATGCTGAGATAACATTGCCCGATTTGATGATTTCAACATCAGTGCGCGAGCTGCACGCCCTATAGAGGATGCCGCTTTAATGCAAGTACAGCATTAATGCAAACACCTCATTAAACACAAGAATCCAAAATGATTGTAATACCTAGGCACGACTCTTGCTGTAATCGTATATATCCACAATTTAGCAGCAATCCATGTTCTCCCGTTGGTAATGGGTGGATCGTTTCCCCGGCCTTTCCCTTCCTTGTACTTCCGGTAGTTAGGAATTGTGGGTAAACACTTTCTATGATAAAAGCCTGACAGATTTGATCCAAAATCGTTTTTAGTATAATTTCTGATCTTGATCAAATCATATTTCATTACAGACTTTTTTAGAGGCCAGTTTGTTTGCTTTAAAGAGGTAGGACTCTTTAAGATCTGTATGGTGAACCTCCATTCTGGAAACAGTAACGTTATAATTCTTTTTACAGTCTATGGTCATAACACAAGCTACAGTCATGCTGGTGTACATCGGCATTGCCATACAGTAGGTAAGTGGATTTATTCAGGACTACAATGTTGTTTTGTAGTTCAATAAACAACTGTTCTAACCGCCATTAAATATGATTATATTATATTTAAAATAATTATATTATTAAATTTATCAGTGGTTCAGACACGGTCATTAATAATAATAATAATAAATAATAATACCAAAAATTAAATTAAATAAAGTGCATGGAGGGGAATATCGGAATGGACAATTTTCCCTTTTCACCTTGTAATTTACACAATAATTTTTAATTTTTTTTTACATCCAACTTTGACCTGTTGTTCAAACCAGTGTTGATACAACGAGAATTAAGTTCCAACATTTATGAGTTGACACAATTTACAAACCAATGTTTTAATGAAAGTGTAATGTATTGAATTTAGATTACAGATAAATCTGTGGATGAAACGCTCTTGACAGCGGTCCCAAAACACATTTGTAGCCAATCAGCAGTAAGGGGGCGTGTCTTGTAACGATAGAGCTCAATTTGACAGCCCAGGGCGGATATTAGCAGAGATATGACTGATAAAAAAAGAGGAAAATATCAGAGAAACAAAACATTTAAAAAAGAAGGTTTATGATCAGGCAAGAGGTTGGATCCGCGTTAATATCTGCAGCTTAGCGGTGGAGAGAACTCAAGCAGCTGTAACAAGAAGGGCTCAAATCAGATGCCTAGGTTTTCTTGTTTTTTCTTCTTGACATGTGATCTTTCTTCGTTTCACACAACTTTTTCGTATTGGCTTTTGTTTGGATATGCTTATGTCATCTTGACTTGTTTCTGCCATTGTCGTTGCCATGGTTGTGTAAGTATTTGTGGAACAGAGTTAACAAAATAGGTCCTATCGTGGTATTGGCGTGTTTGTTTTGGTGCTTTTAACATTGCTTGGCAAAAAGCACTTAGTTCGCGTTTAAATGCACACTTTCCCAGGAAAAACGTCCAGTCCGCTGTATAATAAATAATGCAATTAATAAAAAGGAGTCTGTGTTAATTAAGAGTCACAGCACTATATCCTGCACATTAATGTTATAGCATTACAGACCTTATGCTTAACTTCACAGAATCCTCATAAGATCATGTAGTCACAGTAATAAATTACAATTTACAACATTACACAATAACAGTTGTTTTAAATTGCGATACAATTTCATGATACTGCGGTTTTTATTGTATTTTTCATCAAATAAATGCAGCCTTGGCGAGCAAAAGAGACTTTCAAAAAACATTACAAAATTAAAAGATTTCCCTTTTATTGATTGGTAGTGTGTTTATATGTTTTTGTACATTGTATTTTAGGGTGGAGTACTATCAATGGCTGACGGGGCAGAGAAATGGACTTGGGAAATGAAAATGGGGAAAACAGTAAATTGGGTAAGTGTCACAAACTGAAATATGTTTCAAGTTAAAAGATTGCAGTCCTACTCTTTAAAGTTTGTTGGAAATCATCAGAGAATAAATACAGTAATGACCAGAGCCAGATTTATGCACACCCAGGGTAATTGTCTCATCCTGCCACAAGTGGTGCTGTTCTAAGAGCCTTTAAGGATGTTTTAATGCATTTCCTCAGCAATAAAGTCACTGGGGAACATTGACTGAGGATGCTAGGAGCCTATAACCAAAACAATACTGAAAAAAAAATAATTTTTGAAATTGAATGCAGATACAGTCCAATATATTTGTTATGTATGGACCATTGTGAGCAATACTTGTACAAAGTCCAAACGTCACAAAAACAAGTACACATGGACAACAGAGTTTCTAATACTCATTGGGCAACAGTAATTTCTTTAAAATCTAAATGTATATCAGTATATATGAAAATGCAATAATAATGTTGTCCACCAGATAGGATAGGAAATCATTTTGAGTTTCAAAGATTAAAATCTATGCAAATGGTTCAGTAGATTTATTAATAGACTTTTCTTTTTTTATTTTATGAATTCGTTGAATTCAGTTTCCTGAAGTTAAATAGTTTACAGAGAATGCTCAGGTCTCCGAAACACTTGAAGATTGTCTTTTATGTTTGCCTTATTTATCAAGCTTCAAGACATGACTGGATGTATAACTGTCCAATTAAATTACGATTTAAATGAAGGGCATTTACTTTAATAAAAAACAAAAAATACTTTCCTACAAACACACTTAAAAACTCTAATAACTATATTTACTTAGTCACATCACAGAATTGTGTAAAATGAAATCGTAAAGGCACTAAAAGGTGTTTTGAGCTGATGTTTAAACGGTTCTGACTGTATCTAATGAGAAGCTGTGGTCACTGTGAGCACAGGGAGCTTGTAAAGCTGAGCGAATGATCCGCTTCACTGAAGACACACAGATCAAGCACTCACTTAAATTAACGTCTGCTCCCTAATTGGGCAGAGTACGTGTTTACTGGATGAGATCTTACATGTGTAAAAGAAGTGCTTCTTATAAACCATTCAGACTTATTTTGCCTTTGAATCATTTGCCACAGTTTAGTCATCATTTTAGTTTGAGTTAGTGGCTAGATCGGTGTTCTTTTCAAAGTTGTGTTTTGATTGTGTGTGACTGCCTAGCGTCTTTGTAAGGTATCGTGTTCACTCATGGTAAAGGGTTTTATTTATTTATTTCTGTTGCCATTAAGGGCTTCGTTAGTTTTGAGTTACGTGATCCTCCCTGGGAAATTCTGTGTCAGCTCCAGTCAGCGTACAAAATGAACCAAATGTCATTTTATTATAAAAATTGTGAGGATTGTTAAGGACGATAGCACCACAAATGTAAAACATTTAAGAAATTTTCCTTTCAATATGAATGATTGTTTTTACTATTTTAGTTTTAAGTCATTTAGAATAGAATCTTAACATAGACTCTAAAAAAGATGGACGACGCGACAAAACATGCTCAGTATAGCCGTTGACATCTTGTGAAAATTATGTCATTTTGGAGCCAGAGTCTGCAGTAGAGATCGTGAGGTAAAAAAAAAATAAAAGACTGGAGGTGGAGCCGCAGAATCAAAGTCCTGCCCAAACTCCTGCAGACTCAATCAAAAGCTCACAATCATGACACAACACCCCGTTTTTATAGCATCAAATAACTAGCTTAAAGCTAACATTTTAGAAAAACGAACACTTGAACATACATCAGCATAATAACAACAACCTAAAAATCTTTAGAAAAAAAATTCGATTACATGGAGAGGGCGGGGTTTATGACCTATACTACAGCCAGTTACTTGGGGACGATTGAGACGCGACGGCTTCACTTTTCCAAAAATGAAAAATATCTTCATATCCTCATGTCTGATAGCTCTTAGGGGCATTATATAATAATTACAATAACATTTCTACATTACTGTATTCATTATTTTGCTTTACTCTGTGAAGTAAAATTACAGTACTTATGTTTAATAATTACCTTCATTCAGACCCTCAAGCTTTTATTTTGGTGGAAAGGGTTTGGTATAAACAGATGCAACAGATGTTTACAGATGCTTTTTATTGCAAATCTAGTGCAAGGCTGTAACCAAGTGTTCACGAAATATTGGAAATTATTTGAATATGAAAATAAAGCACGAGTGGTGCACGTTAAAAATGCTTATCAAACTCACAGCACATTCAGAGACTGGGTTTGCTGCATTAACTGTGAACCATTTCGATATCTGAGTATTGAATTTTTTTTATTTTGACAACACTAGTTCCAAGTGAAGGCTGATGGCATGGTTATTTTGATGATAAGGTGTATATTTTTTGTGATCTGGTTGACTATAGCTGTCAATCATCATTTTGTCTGGCTTTCAGGCTCATTGTTAGATTGTCTTGAAGAGACCGGAGACGATGTAGTCTGTGTGAACTCCATCGAGGAGCCCGGTGCCGTTATTGTGAATGAACCAGCAGGGCACATTTTCTCCGTTCTTCACATCCTGTCTGAAATCTTTCTGCCAACCCCTGTTGACACAAAATAACGCAGTATTAAGGTAATATCAAACTTTCATGTTCATACAGGCAAACTGTGTCTTAAATTCACCTGGTAACTACAAGTTCTTGTCCCTTCACAAACATCATGGCATCTGGTTTGTTTGCATCCTTTCCTGGAAACGGTTCACTCACTTCAAACTCCAGTCCATGGTAGAACTGACCTAAAGAGAGTTGAACACAGTTCTGAGCACAGCCATCACAGACTGTGCTGCTTGATAATGATACTAACTCATTAAGATGCTTGTTGAGCATTTGTGGCTTAATGTTGACAACTACAAAAATGTACAATGAGATGCTTTGATCAATTCGTAAACATTATAGGGATAGAATACAAGCAAAGATGTTTAACTCAAACCATTGCAGTCTGTCAGTCATATAATGGAAGTCAATGGGTACACAAGCTTTGAGAGTAAAAAAAATGAACCATTGTCTATTTGAGAGAACCACACAAAATGTTGAAGTAATTATCAAAAATATTATTGAAAGAAACTAAATTACATTGAATTCAAGACTTCGTCAGAGGGTTAACATGACTCATATAGTGTGATAATTTATTTTTTAGACATTTTACCAAGCAGGCCATGGACATTGCTTGAAAAGAGGTGACTGTCCAAGGTGTAGAACCCGAGGTAGTCTTGATGGTACGGGTGTTTCTGCCAGACTTTGTGCAGGATAATAAGAAACTTGACTGAGTTCCTTAGGGTCACTGTTAAACTGCGATCTTTGATCACCTGCAGATCCATGCTGGAGAAAGAAGAAGACATTTCTGTCAGGATTATAAGTCTTTCATCCTTTATTTTCTGAAAGGATTATTTCAGTTAGCTCATGATTATTTGATGGGAATGTAGTGAAACGATGATATTCAGAATCTTACTTGGGCCCTTTAACTGTTGCAGTATCAGCCCAGAAGAATTTTGCTTGTTTTCCATTTTCAGACACTAAGATCTCCTTTGTGCTCACCATCAATCTGATACCAAACTTCTCATGAACAATCCCAAAACGCCCAAAATATGTGTTTATCTTGTTCCCTGGAATGACCTTCTTATCTCCAATGATCTGGCCGTTGACCACAATACCTGTGGAGCACCAAGAAAATACAATTCCTTGAACTGCAAACATTGTGGATATGTCTGATTTAAAATAAAATAAAAAGGTAAAAAGTTGCTTTCTCTGAAACATTTTGGCCCAACAAATCACAGCTTCTTGTTCACTTTGAATTCTTATTTCTTGGAATAATGATTTGCCTTCGGATATTACACATTTTTTAAATGATTTTCTTTAATCTCTGAAGAAATTTTTAATGGCACAATATAGAGTAACTTGTTTATTTGGACATTTAAAATAAATTTTGGTTATTGATTAATATAGTTTTGTACTTTTTTACTCGTTGAGGAAGAGTGGGCATGCAAATAAACAAATCTAAGCAATATGCTAGATCATGTTATAATGTGGTCGCAGCATGCTATCATATGTCTGCTATGTTAGCAATTTGATAAATCATGCTAACTGTCATGGGGCATGAATTTATACAGAGACTAATCAAGACAGGACACAATCAAACACTAATGACGAGGGCAGAGACATGAGGTGGATCAGATGCCGGAGACGCCCACCTGGGCTTACCAGGCCACGAGGATGCCCTCCTGGGCCGAACAGTCAGTAAAACCGTCCTCCATGGCGGAGTGGACGGCGGAGCAGCCCACCTGGGCTTACCAGGCAACGAGGATGCCCTCCTGGGCTGATCAGTCAGTGAAGACGCCCTCTGGGGCGGACCAGATAGCGAAGATGCCCACCTGGGTGGACCAGACGAGACTGAAGCATAGAGCAAGGAACCGGACCAGAATTTAAATGCCTTTGTGGCCGGTTCGGGGCGTGACACAAGCTCCGAGGTTTCTGTGGGTTGTGCAGCCACCAGCAAAACCTTATGAGACTCTACTGTGGAAACCGACATCACAGGAGGTCGTGCAGTTGCTGGCAGAACCAACAGAGCCTTTGAGTCACAGACTGGTTCAGGCGGATCGGGCCACTGCAAACCACCGCCCTCATCTGGTTCTGGTGGACCCAGATCACAGAGTGGCTTTGACGGATTCGGCCACAATGGATCCGGGTCAGAGACCGGCTCTGGAGGATCCGGTCACAATGTCCCACCACTCCCCATCGCAACCCAGGCACCTTCACCCCTCCCCAAAAAATTCTTGGAGAGAGCTCCCTCTGGTACCAAGCCTGGGTCGACAGGTGTCTCTGGGGAAGAATGGTCTGGGGCCCATTTGGGACTGGATTCGGGGCTAGGACCTGACTGGTGCAGACTAGGAACCGCAAGACTTTCTGACAGCTCTCCTGGCTGTGAAACCGGAAACGACAGGGAATAACACGGCTCCTCGGACCGTGATACGGGGCTGAGACCAGTTACTGGCGTGCTAGGAACCGCAAGGATTTTTGACAGCTCTCCTGGCTGTGAAACCGGAACCAACTGGGTTTAACACAGCTCCTCTGACCGTGATACAGGGCTGATACCCGTTCTATGCGGACTGGGAACCGCAAGGATATTTGACAGCTCTTCAGGCTGTGAAACCGGAACCGACAGGGTGACACACGGCTCCTCAAACCGTGATACGGGGCTGGGTCCCCGTTAATGGCAGGTTAGGAACCGTGAGGATTTTTGACGGCTCCGTTGACCGTGGAACCAGAACCAGCAACTCATCAACTCATCAGCAACTCATCCTCGGAATGTGATACAGGGCTGGAACCTGTGATTTGCAGGCTGGAAACCGCGATGAGCTTTGATGGCTCAGTTGGCCATGACATCAGAACCAACAGTTCATCACCCGGGTCCTCAGAACGTGATACAGGGCTAGGACTCGTGACTCGCAGGCTGGAAACCCTGGAGCGAAACCTGGCCATTGCGGATCGTGATCCCGAGGGAGCAGCAACTTCTTCCGAGGTGCTGGTCCTGATGGGCCTCCCTGACAAGCCGATCTCGGAGGCAGACCCCGCCGAATAGCGAGGCAAGATCCGGGCAGCTGATGCCGCGAATGTCCATGAAGATGTATGCATTCGCTGGATAGAATGCCATATGCCGCTGGCGATCGCTCAGCAGAGACAGGAAAACTAGGAAGGCAGGATTCTTCAAGCAACAACATTTATTCAGATGACGTGAAGGAGCTGAAGAAACAACGAGAACGACGCTAACCACATGGTAAAACATGTTTGATGCTAGTATCATGATAAAACATGGTATCAGTGTGATAAATCTTGCGAACAACATGGTAGAATGTTTTACAGCTTAATAATGCTAATTTCAAGACTTCAAGCTTTTCCAAATTATTTTTTATAAACTTTAAAACAAGGCTTTGTCAAGCCAACATTTACAAACTTTACTCATGTAGTTAAACCCACCGTTTTAGATTTAATGAATCTGTGATGTCAGGAGGTGCATCTTTTTTCATGTTTGTTTTTATGCCCGTGTTCTTGTGAAGCTATGCCTTGCTGAATACTGTTGGACATTTCTGATGAGGTAGCAAGTTGTTCTTACCTGTAAGTGGGTCTCTAACCAGGTTGAAGATGGTCCCAGGTTTGTCATCAATGTTGAAGCACAGAGCATCATTCTGATCTGGCAGCTCAATAATGAAGTGTGGATCTCCATCAACTGTTACATTTGTTTAGCAAAGTGTTAGAAAAGCACTGCTGATGTAGCTTAAGAACCTTGCTGAAAAACCAAGATACTGTATGCTAGGTAGGTATGCTTTGCTGGTTTAAGCTGGACCATCTTACCACCAGCACATGACCAGTAATTGACAAGCTAAGGACCAGCAAAGGGCTAGCTTAAACCAGCTCAAACCAGCATGCCAGCTTTAAAACGTACCTAACCAAATGCTGTTAACAGGGAAGCTTTTCCTATCTTTCACACTGCCAGTGCATAGTTTAACAGTATATTTACCATAATATGTGGGTGCAGAGTACTTGGGGTAACTGGCCGCCACGGCTGTGTAACCTGCAAATAAGACAATGATTGAACAAAAAAAAAAATTGCTATGGAATAGTGCACTTGGTTTGACATGTTTTAAATATGAAAAAAGTAAATTAAACTCTCATTTACATTACATAGTTAAGTCATGACGTATCAAATACTGTTCCCGGGTCCGAATCAGAAGTAGGAATACTACCTCAACAGCCGTTCATGAGCACTATTTATTTTTATTGCACCTTAAAGCTAAACTTTCCAAAAATGATGATGTCCACTGCAGTCTGCCTGGGTCAAGGACACTAGCCATTTATAATCATTGTCTGGCCAACTTTTAAATAATTTATGAAGATAAAGATTGGGATCATGTGTTTTACTAGCAGTACACCAATGTGTTCATGAAGTAGAAAATGTATTGTTTGCAGCAAAAACTGGGACTCGTGACATCACACTTTAATAACCAGATAAATACATGCCAGTGTAACACTTACCATATCTTTGAACCTTTCCTCGTTCCTCTGTGAATCAATGTTGATAATAAGAGTGAGTGAGACATACATAAGCTGGTTAAACATATAGCTACAAATTTATGGAAAACAGTATGTAACGAGTTTTTCCATTTCCTTGAGTTAAATCATACCTTCAGTCAGCTTGTCAGCAATAAACGTGTCGTTTTTGGTCTCATCTTCAGGTTTAGTGACGACCATGGAGGTAAGCGGTGTAACAAAGTTGTACTTTAACGAAAGGCGCAGAGCTTCGTCAGTGGCATTTCCTTTCTCCTCTGGTGTACCCTTGTTTCTGTCAGAACAGATTTTGTATTATAATTGAAGTGGGTTCAGATCTTTTGAATTCAGGCCCAATTCAAATCAGTGAAATTAATTCAGTCAAATTATAGGTATACTAGTAATTATATTAAACTATGTAGAGGAATATTTATTCTTGAAAGTTTTTGTTGACTATGCTTTATGAAACAGACTTCTTATCCAGCAGCTCCTGGATGGTCAGATACGCCCAGAGACGCTCCGTGAAGTCCCCAAATATATACTCTTCATCAGGAAATATGGTTTCCCACTTCTGAGTATTTGCTTGACCTTTCACCTCAAAGTTATTTTCGAACTGTTGCAAAACAAACAAAGAGGGATTAGACTTAAGTCCCCAAAACAATGTAAAATTCACTTAGTATTACACAAACAAATGTATTATATTTAATATTAATGAGGCAATAATCTATGGAGGCACATAAATTACACTAAAGTATTTGTAATTCTTAAGGCATTTTGTTTTTCTTTCTTTCTTTCTTTTCACACTGACAAGGAGATATTATGATTTTGTGCTATCACCAGAGTCCACATTTATAATTGCTTATCAGTACTGATGCTATGTTTATGAATGACATGACAGAGCATTTACTCACCCCTTGTGCAAACACTTCAATTGCGAAGTTGTCTATTTCATTTAAGTCATTTAGTCGGCCAGCGACCATGATCTCAGAGCCATTGAACAGCTGTTTAAAATGGCTTCTTGTCAGTGAGTTAACTGTGTGGTCCGGATAGTGAAAATGCACGTCTGAGAGCAGAGGACTTGACACTTCTTCATAAAATCCCTTGGTCACAAATCATGAGCAAAACATTATCAGCATTTTCTTGTAAGACATTGCTAAAAAGATCAACATATTATCATATTGTCACAATGACACTAGATCATTACCAGGGATGATTATGGATGTTCATTCTATTCCAATTCACAAGGTCTTGATTTAATCATTTCATTTAATTGAATTTAATCATTGTTTTTGAGTATATATCTATGGAAGACTTAATAGAATTTTTTTTTTTATTGACACTATTTTAAAATACAGTAATATTAATAAAAACTGCATACAGTTTTAAGCACAGGGTAAAACTGTCACAATATCTAGCTGGAGTCCCTCGTTGTGTCCACCAGAGGGCACTCCAGTCTGAGCTGTGCTTGGCTCACAGACTCCATTGCCCATCATGCCTCACTCCTGCGACATGATCACACTCACCTGCACCTCATCACCACAACCACATACTGATTACACACACGCATAAAAGCCACTCTCAAACTTCCATTCCCTACGAAGTCTTGATTTGCCCTGGCTGTCATTTCTGAGTGTTCCTTCCCATGTTTGGTTTTCCATTGTTACCTTGGACTGTTTATTCTGATTTGCTGCCTGCCCCGATATCTGCCTGTATACCTCAACCTTAATTTTGTCTTGTCCCCTTTGCTCTGTTTGGCAGTGTTTTTACCCGGCCTGTCAACCCTGAATAAAGAAACTGCGAATGGATCCGCCCGCCTCTGCCTCATACATCACCTTTTGTAGCTATAACAGCTTTTACTCTTCTGGGAAGGCTGTCCACAAGGTTTAGGAGTGTGTTTATCTGAATTTTTGACCATTCTTCCAGAAGCGCATTTGTGAGGTCATATGGTAAGGTAAGAATATGCCGATTCCGATTCTGGGAGTCATAATCTGATTACAAAACGTTAATTAATCTATATTTTTTCCCCAATTAGCAACTTACAAAAATGCTTTTACCAGCTTTTGCATCTTGACACAGGACAATTACATTGGCATATTTTAAGATATGTTAGAGCAAAGTATTTTCAGTTATAACAGCTCAAACATGCATTTAAAGCCTTAAAGTCTGTAAAATCATTTTGTAAAAAAAAAAAAATATATATATTTTGTGAGAAATGTACTTTTTTATCAATACATGAGCAGGCTACATTTTAAAACAATTATTTATTTAAACTAAGAGCTCTTTGAGTATCCAAAAGTTTACAGTTACTGGTTTTTCTTTTCTTCCTTTGCATTATTGCCGTTTTATTAATACTGATGAGATTTGGCAGCTTTAACAGGCTGCATTTTGACTAATACACGGTTTTCTTTCGATATATCAGATGTTTTGCCCTGCTCTGAAAACATAACAGTGCAAGTGCAAGTGCATATAACTGCAGCCGCGATCAGCCACTTCAGGATGAACACAAAGCATGTGTGACTGTCAGTGCGCGAGTTTCGTGCATCTAATAGCACTGCATCCCACACGGTATCCCACACCTGCTTGACAGTAAGCATCCTGAACTTCAGCTTCATCACTGAGTGGTTCAGGAGTCTGAGATCTAAAATGGGCCTCAGCCCTCCATCCTTCTTTGGAACAATGAAGTACTGGCTGTAGATCGCAGACTCTCTTTCGTGAGGAGGACCGCATCAATGGCCTCCTTACTCAAGAGAGTATCTACTTCTTGTTCCATAACCATAGCCTGCTCGGGGCCCACCAGTATGGGCAGAACGCCTATGAATCGCGGCGGAGACAATCTAAACTCTAGCTTGTAGCCTATCTCTACAGTATGCATTTGGGAGTCGATCACTGCTAAACAGTCTATTAAGGGAATCAGTCTCTTGAGACTGGCCTCTGGTATGCTTAAAGCTGCTAGCTCGGTGCCCTGAAGCAGAGGACCGGCAGGAGACGACTAATCTAGCTGCTCTAGAGACCTCCAGAGGAGGTGGCGAGCCTCTCATTTCCGCTATGTTTCCGGGGCGGAAAATACTGAAAGCAGCGCTCGCTGGAGACCGCTGCGCCCTGGAACTCTAGCAGGGTTAGCAGATCGGTCTCCTGAGGGCAATGAGGAGAGACAGGCACCGTGTAATGTGGTGTGTGCTGCTTTTCCCCAGAGGGAGCTGGCCCTCAATAGTCCTGGTCCATAGGCGCCAGGACGTTTTAGCCGAGGACTAGCAAGAACGACGGTCCGCTGCTCCGCCTCTTGCTAAAAACCCTTCGGCCAGGGAACCTCACTCTGACTCCACTTAATGGCCGGGTTTCCCAGATTCGATCTTACTTAACGACTTAAGAAGGCTCCAAAGACGAAATCGCTAAGAAGAAG
>JAUCMS010000012.1:2615743-2627534 GCA_032357445.1 Enteromius radiatus | reverse complement strand
TTACATCATATTGATCAGATACAATGCTTACAACATTTTAGTCAGGCACATACACTTTGATTCCATTTAGGGTCAGAAGGGCATCTTGACTTCATGACATGTTCTTTCAGGTCTTGATCAAACAAGAAGTAACACAATCAAAAAATGTTGACTGAGCTGAAGATGTATGCAGTCTCAGCATGATCTAAGAGAAAAACATGAGACCCAAAAGCACAGTCCATCTCTTGAACCCTGCACACTTAAAGCAAATTAAGAATATAATTGTTTGATTCATTTTAATCCTCACAGACCTGATTTGTGACACCACCTGTTTGGGTGTAAGCATCCTGAACTTCAGTTCATTACTGAGCGGTTCAAGGGCCTGAGATCTAGAATGGGCCTCAGCCCTCCATCCTTCTTTGGAACAATGAAGTATCGACTGTAATACCGTGCCTGGATATCGTGAGGAGGGACCACCTCGATGGCCTCCTTCCTCAACAGAGTCTCTACTTCCTGTTCCATAACCAGAACCTGCTCGGGGCGCACCACCGTGGGTAGCACCCCGTCGAATCGTGGAGGAGGTCGCAAGAATTGGATTCTGTAACCCCGCTCCACTATCTGCAGGACCCAACACGAAACTTTTGGCAGCAGTTTCCACGCTGCTTAAAATTGTGCTAAGGGAACCAGCCGCTCGAGGCTGGTTTCTGGGTGAAAGGGAGGAACTTCGATGTAATGCTGCAGACCACCCGCAGGTGGCGCCGCGGTCAGTTCCTCGAGAGTGCTTGATGTTGTACCCTTCAGCCCCACTGTAGTGGTGTTTCGAACGGGCCGAGGCTGAAGGGAGTACTCGCTGGAGGTATTCATGCCCTGGAGCTCTGGCAGGGTGCATGAAACCTCCAGAGGGCGCTGTGGGTCTATGTACACCGTATCGTGAGGCGGTGTAGCGCAAACCCACAGGGGGACTGCCCTCTGAAGCCCTAAAGCTGTGGCTTCAGGGCTTCTTCCGAGAGGCACCTCTAGCCTGAAGCACAACCCTCAAGTCCTGCTTCGGCTTGGAGGACCTCTCGACAGGGCGCCGCCAACCTCTCCTCTTAGAGTGTTGTGGAGGAGCCCGGTCAGCGACACTCTGTTTCTGAGTCTCCCGGTATGAGTGCCTACTGTCTCGGCTAGCAGCCCCACGAATTGGAGTGCGGCGAGGGAGGAACCGCTGAAATGCCGCAGCTTGTTTCCTCGCCTCCTGGTGCCTGTCGACGACAGCGTTAACTGCATTGCCGAACAGGCCCTGGGGCGAGAGCAGGGCGTCCATCAGGCATGCCCTGTCCTTCTCCTTGACTTCGGACAGGGTCAGCCAAAGATGCCTCTCCGCGGCCACCATCGCGGCCATTGATCTGCCAATGGCCCGCGCTGTTTCCTTAGTGGCCCTCAGGGAGAGGTCAGCGGCCCTCCTGAGCTCCCGGATGTCATCGGAACTCACTCTCTCGCTGTCATCCAACTCGCTTAGCAGGTCAGCCTGGTACGCCTGTAACACCGACATGGTGTGCAGACACGCAGCAGCCTGACCTGCGGCCGAGTAGCCCTTCCCAACCAAGGCTGAAGTGGTACGCAGCGGCTTGGAGGGAAGGGACGGAGCCTTCAGGGTCGATGCGGCTGCGGGAGACAGCGTCTCGCAATTGTCTGCTCAACGCGCGGCATCGCCCTGTACCCATGCTCTTTCATGCCTGACACGTTACCGTAGAAGTCCGTGGAGGCATGAAAGAGCCGAGATGAATAGGGTTTCCTCCAGGACCTCGACACCTCGGTGTGAAGGTCCGGGAAGAAAGGAAGGTTCCGCTTGGAGGGTGGCGCCCGAGCTCGCAGGAACTGCTCGTCCAGCTTGCTAGAACGGGGTTCAGCCTTCACCTCGTCAGGCCACTCGATATTGAGTTTCTCTACGGCCCGGGTTACCACCTCCACTAATTCCCCGTACTGCGGGGAAGGAGATGGAGTTGTCTCGTCCTCAGCACTGCGCATCTCTTCGTCCGCAGAGGAAGAGGCTGGCAGTGCTGTGCCGCCCTGAGAGCGTGAAGTGGCCGCAGCGCGTGCTTCAACGCTCTCGGGTGCAGCAACGGATCGCGCTGAAGACAGAGAAGAAAGGGACTCATCCGTCTCTGTCTCTGTCTGCACGAGATCCCGCTGAGAACCCCATGAATGTTTTCTCCGCTCGGCCTCAGCACGAGCGGGTCCATCGCCATGGGGAACCGATGTAAAGGCTCCCTCCTCGAAGAGAGCCAAGCGGGACTTGAGCATGCACACCGGCAAGCTTTCACAGTGCGGGCAGCCAGCTCCCTCGAGAGCGGCTGCTGCATGCTCAAAACCGAGACATACCACGCATAGATTGTGTGGATCACCCGGTGCAATAAAGCGCTTGCAGGGGTAAGCACACTGTCTATAAATCTCCTTATCATCACCTTTCACCGACTTCTTAGCAGACTTAGGCATTGCTATAGTCAATTCAGTATCAGGCGCTAAGAGACACACACTCATGCACGTTTTGCTGAATAACAGAAGAGGACGCCGGTATCATCCGCATGCGCTCTTATGCTTCCTGGCTGGTGACGTTCTTCCATTTCATTGGCTTGATTTGACACACATTCAGAGCCGTCACGCTGGAGGGCATTCCCCAAAGCGTCATGTGACACAGCTCGATTTCCTGAAAAGGAACCTGTAAATTAACGTAAAATAAAGACTTGTTGTACTGGATTGCTTAAGAACCAATGAAAAAAAAAAAGTGAAGTGACTTGTGGCCAGGTACTGTATGGTGACCCATACTTGGAATTTGTGCTCTGCATTTAAACCATCTAAGTGCACACACACAGCAGTGAACACATACACGGAGCAGTGGGCAGCCACTGGTCAAGGGTATATTGATATAATAATCAAAGTACTTACTGTGTGGAGGGTTTTGAGTCCTTTTATTTCACATCATACTTACTGTCTCTCGCTTTAATAGTCTTGACAAATTCTTTTGCTTCTGTCACATTCTCTGGTGTAGCTTTGCTAAGAAATGGTCTCCACGACTCTATAGTGTCATCAAATGTGACCAGCCCAAAGTAATCATCTTCATGCAGTTCACTTAATATAGTCATCAGAGCTTCTCGAGTCTACCAACAGATAATCAGCAGATGATTCATATGTACAAAGGAGGAGGAGAGTATAGAAAAGTGTTCATTTGACTCGCCTGTTTCATCTTCTCTCCCTCCATGGACCCACTTCGGTCTATCACAAATACCACATTTTTAGGCATTTGTGGCAAATCATCTGGGGCAAAAAAGTGTACAAAGTAGCCGTTTATTATCTGAAACAGAAACACCAGAACACTGGATTAAGGCATAATTAGTAATGAATTAATTTTGAGAAGCAGCTTTGTTGATACTGTACCTGAATTTCTCCTATATCCTTTGGGTGGATCACATCATATTTGATCAACAAATCTCCATCAATTAATGTTTCTTTGCAGTCTGAGCATGCCTTTTGCTGATCCAGTGTAGGAGAGAAGTACACATGTGCCTGAGGAGGATCATAGAGCATCAATGTTGCAAGCATAGCAGTAAGTGTTTCTTCTAATAGTGAGACATTTTCAATTTTATTCTTTATTATTGGTAAAGTGAGATGCTTAATGATTACACATTTATTACTAGTTGAAAATGTGACATGAAGTTGCAATTATGAGAAATAAAAAACTAAATTGTTTAGATATGAGAAATAATCCACGACTGTCAGTCACAGTAGTCAATTGTGAAGCCAATATTACAAAACATAAATGTGCAACTTTAAGAAATTGTTACAGTTGAAATAAAAGTCACAAAAGTTGCATTGTATGTATGAATTTATGTATGCATACACATACAGTGGGTACAGAAAGTATTCAGACCCCCCTACATTTTTCACTCTTTGTTATATTGCAGCCATTTGCTAAAATCATCAAGTTCATCATCATAAAATCATAAGTTCATTTTTTTCAAGAAGTGAAAAATGTATGGGGCTCTGAATACTTTCCGTACCCACTGTATGTATTCATTTGATTTGGCTTTTTTTTAAGGTATAAACAGGTGTCCGTATCATTTAACAAGTGTTTCAGGATTATTGGGTAATTTAGATTAAACTATACTTTTTTTTGTAAGAAATTAAGTAAAGTCACTGTTACAAGCTGACACTTATGACATATAGGTGCTATTATAAGAAATAAAAACAAACAAGAAAGTATAAAAATATGAAAAATATTCTGAGCAAGGCATAAACAGGCTTTAATTTTAATCAACCAATATTAGTGGATTGTTGGAAACTTTCATATTAACCTTTCTATCTGTGACAGTTTTCTTCACTAGAGGGAGCAGTGCATTTGTGATAAACGTCCCGTTGACATCCACAAACGCAATTCTGTTAGGTTCATAGATATCAACCACAATCTGTAGATGAGAGACACAACCCATACAGCACAGGTTCAAATATTTCAATATTTCAACTAGATATGTGTCATGAAAGAGTTTGAAAGAGAAACTAAGGAGGAACCTCGAAATTCTGAACCAACTGTTTTGGTCGGACACCTATCATGATCTCATAGCTGCCAAGACGCCGTTGGAGCAGTTCTTCGTAAGTAAGAGTGAATGTGACGTGGCTCTGGGGTGGCACATTCACAGACACAGAAAACTTCTCCATGTTCCTTCCCGAAGCTCTGAAAAGCAAAAACAACTCTCATTTCTGATAAGTGAGATTATACTGAAAAGCAAATGTGTACTCTGTCAGCTTTCCAGAGCTTTGCCAATGACTTGTACTTACTTAACCAGGCCAGCAGTTTGGCCGGATGACACAGCCCTCTCATACTGCTGCCTGGCCAGCTCTTTTTCCTTCACTTCGCTGACAAATATCCTGCCCTCAATCTCTCTAAAAAAACAAACACAACATATTTCATGAGGTAATAGTTGGTTTTGGACATGCTAGAAAAAGATTGTGAGTGTAATATATAGCTTATGCAAAGAAAGGAGGACTAACATGCTAAAGTTGGTGATGAATGCTGTTTTGGGTAAGTCCACCTCAAAGAACACTTCCTGTGATGCATTGGCTGTGCTCAAGGCTTTGGTGGTCATGACGGTGTGAGCAAAACGAGATGCAACCTTGCAGTCCACTCGCATACTTTGCACTTCTATCTGAGAGAGAGAGACAGATAGATAGTAAGAATAAGTTAGAGACTCTGTTATACAGTAATAAGTAATGGCTTATATTTAATATGTATATCAGGGCTGTTCAAACTCAGTCCTGGAGGAGTCCTGCAGAGTTTAGCTCCAACCCTAATCAAACACACCTGAAGCAGCTAATCAGGCTCTTACTATGCCTGATAAGTTTGGGTGACAATACGTGCCATTTTTCCTGGACACATCCTGGCCAGAATTTCTTTATTGCTTTGATTTGTACCTCAAGAGCATTTTGAAAATGTAAGAAACCGATATCATACCAATCGGTCTGCACACGCAAACCAAGCCAAAACCTATATCCTTATAGAAATCCTGGCCAGGACACTAACAGGAAAAATGGCACGTATGGTCACTCTATGAGATCACACTGCAGGCTAAAGTGGCCCAAATCCAACTTTTTCTTGCCCAAATGTTAACTATATATAATTATTACAGTCTGAAAAGCACAAACCCGGCCCAGGCCACTTTCATATCCTAAATTGCATACATATCCAATGTTTTGCAATGCGGCTTCAGTCTAAACGGCCATGTCGCATTTCATGTTATTTTTTTTTTTCATCACCGAAATGTGATAGAGGTCACAATTCACACACTCCGCGCATGCAGGTCACTTCAGGGCTATATACGGTTCACACATGAGACTTTTAATTTAAATTAAAATGTAAAATGACATTAAAATGACATTTAAATGACAATGTAAACAACATCTGTATTTCAGCAAAAAATCTGATCTGAGCATTAAGACCTGCAGTTTGAACTAAGCTTCCATGCAGGTGTGTTGAAGCAAGTTGGAGCTAAACTCTGCCGGACACTGGCCCTCCAGGACCAAATTTGGACAGCCCTGATGTATATGGTCAAAGCTTCAGAACAAATTATTTTAGGAAGGAAGGTGGAGATGCTATACCATGGTAAACATGCCCCATCCCAACTATTTTGAAACAGCAGGGATCAAATTTGATATTTGTTATCTATATTCTATTGTGAATAAAATAAAATTCTTTTAGTTTTCATTTTATTCAAATGTTTGAAAAAAATTGTCTTCTTAGGAAGGCCAGTCAGGAGACCATTACAATAATCCACCCTGCTGGTTATAAAGGCATAAAGGCATAAGTTTCTCCAAGTCTCGACTGGAAACAAAAAAAATATTTTTTTAGATGATAGTACTGAAACTAAGGTCTGTCTCCAGAACCACACCAATATTCTTGACTTGATTTAGTTGATTAGTTGTTTGACCCCTAGAGTCAAGTTATTGTCATGAGTGCCCTCAAGCACCACTAGAGGGCACTCGCATCACCTCACCTCCCAACCACAAGATGGCTGCCACACCTGAACCACTGCACAAAATGGCTGTCACACCTGAGCCGCCTCACAAGATGGCTCCCACACCTTAACCACTGCACAAGATGGCTACCACACCCGATCCGCTACACAAGATGGCTGCCAAACCTGAGCCTCTGCACAAGATGGCCATCACACCTGAGTCATTGCACCAGAGTCCCTTTTCCCAAGTCACGGCCAGGAGAGCAGCTGATCAGTCCAGTTCCCGAATTAAGACCAGGAGAGCCATGGTCGGGTCCAGTTTCAGGGACACAGTGAGGAGAACTGTTGTCCAGTCCCGATCCCGAGTTGCGGCCAGGAGTGCCGTGGCCCAGTCCCGTTCCCGAATTGCGGCCAGGAGTACCGTCCCAGAATTATGTGTCGAAGCCACGACCAAAGCCCTTGCTACAAGAGCCTGAATCATCTCCAAGGTAGCCGCTGCCACCTGCTCCACCCTGGAGAGTGTTGCTGTCTCCAAACCCACCCTGGAGGTAATCCCTACCAGCTGACCCACCGCTGGCTTCTCCCTGGAGAGTTCTTAACCTGCCTGATCTATCCTTTTCCATCAAGGAACCCCAAGCAGGTACTGTCTGGTCCATAGAGGCCAAAACTAACCTCTCTAAGCTCTTTATTCCAGTCCGTCCTGCTCCGCCCTGGATTATTTCCCTGTTTCTGCCACCTGTTCTGCTCTGGAGGGCATTCCTGTTGGCTAAACCACCTTGCAGGGCGTCTGTTTCCTGTTCCACCCTGGAAGGCTTTCCGGCTGCCTTGTAGGGCGTCTCTGTTTCCTGTTCTGCCCTGGAAGGTGTCTCTGTCACCTGTTCCACCCTGGAGGGTGTCCCGGTTGCCTAAGCCGCCCTGGAGTGCGTCTTTTTATCTCCTGTTACGATTCGGAGGGCGTTTCAGTCATCTGCTCCACCTGAGATATCATCCCTGTTACCTGTTGCACCCTGTCACCAAAGCCGCCCTGCAGGGTATCTCGGCCACCTGTTCCGCCCTGGAGGGTGTCGCCAAAAGCCGCCTTGGAGGGAGTCTCTGTCTCCGGTACCACCCTGGAGGTCACCCCAGTCAGTTCAGCAAGGACTCAACCCCCCATCCTTCCCCCTGCTCAAAGTACCGTTCCGCCTCCACTCCACCACCCTCCTAAAACTGTCTCTAGAGCGCCTGAAAGCCACTGCTTAGAGGGGGGGCACCACTAGAGTGCACTCGCATCACCTCACCTCCCTTGGTTTCACACTCACATGAACTCAATTTCCCATCATGCACCTTTCACTCACACCTGTCTGCCATTTGCAATCACAGTCACAGCTGCTGTTCATCACTACGCCCACACAATCATTAGCACTAACATAAAAGCCAGTTTCACCAGTCAGATAATTGTAAAGTTTTGATGTGTTTTCACTGTCATTTCTGTGTGTTTCTTTCCCTGCCCTGATGTCCTGGTTTCCGATTATTGGATTGTCTTGGATTGTGATTGTTTGCTGGTTGCCTTGACATTTGCATGTGTACCCGATTTTGATTCTGCATTGCCTTCATTGATCTGTTTGCCCATGTCTCGACCCTGCCCGTTGACTCTGATTAAAGGAATTGTGCACTTGGGTCCGCACGCCTCAGTTTCAGTCATTACAGGTATGCATTCACCTTCAGAGCTTCATCTTTGTTTCCAAATGCAATAATTTCAGTGTTCCGTTTGTTTATCGTTATCTGACTTAGTGAGAGCATATACAAGCATTGAAAATTATGGGACTTTCCCTTCTAAGTAAAACCTGAACCACCCCAGAAAGGCCGACCCAGTTTTCCAATCTGTCTAGTAGTATGTTTTGATCAACAGTGTCAAACGCAACACTAAGATCTAGCAGTACCAGCACTGACATTTAGTCAGAATTTAAACGAATATCATTAATTGAATATGTCATAGTTATATAGGTAAACGGTAATGAGTACATGAATCTGATCTGTTTCATTGAATCGAATAAAACAAAATGTTTTATAGTTTTATAGCTCAGCCATAGTTTTATGTGGTGGGCTATTCATTTTTATGACTTTGCAAAGCCATGCTCACCACTTTGTGTGTATAATTTAAAATAGTGTCTACTAGGGGCATGTGGTTTAAGAGCATTGGTATAAAAAGGTCTAATCATCTCTTGGTCTTAATTTTTATTAGGCTTTTTTACACCAAGGTGTGGCAAAATTCAGTGTGACCGTTCAAACTGACATGAAATATACATTCTTACATGCCTATTCACATGCTTACTCTTTTCCACTGCCCTGCAAAAGCTGTCCATGTGCCCAAATCTGCAGCTTATGCATAAATTGAGTACTTTGTGGTATTCATCAAGAGGCTGGCCAAGTGATAATAAATAGGAAGAATTCGGAACGGACTCCAGTCCCTGTACTCTTGACCAACAGCACAGCAAATACAAAAATATGAATGGATGTTTGAAAACATCTGTCCACCATATTTTTAATACATGAACAGACACAGCCATTCTTAACTTCTTAACTTGACATTCTTAACATTCTTAAGACTTCTGGTATCAGCTGCTTTCAGTTATTTTAGATGTACAAAAACAGTCTATTACTGTTGAGAAATAAGGTCAACTAAAACTCATTCATTTGCAACTACATGTCTACTAATTCTCAGGTTCTAGGCTGTTAAGGGTAGGTTTAGGGTTAGTAGAATAAGTTGACATACAGTATATTTAAATTTCTCATAGACCTGGGGTGGGGAATACTGATCCAGGTGGGCCTTTTTCTGGCAAAGTTTAGCTCCAACTGTTAAAAACCCTGGAAAAAATAAAATACGTAACTGCATCCTGAAAACCTTGATTATCTGGTTGAGTTGTGTTTGATTAAACAACTTTGAAGGGACCACCAGCCTTCCAGGATCAATGTTCAGTGCCCCTGTCATAGTCAGTATGAGTATGTTGTGGATCCATCAAAATAAAGTGTTAGAATATATTAACCAGATAGTCTACTTACAGTCTAATGATTGCTAGTTGACATGTATTTGCAAAGTTACTTAATGTTAGTAGAATTTCTAAAGTCGAATTTAGAAATAAATCACTTTGTGATTGTTACCAACATTGTTGATTTGTTTCATTTTCTAAGCAGATTTGGCTTAACAGTTAAATGACCCTATGTCATTGCTGTGAAAAACGTAGTCGAGATGGATCAGAAAATGGTCAAACAGGCTAGAAATTTCACATGATTATATGGAACACTATGGAGAAACTATCCAAGAGATTTGGTGTTTAAAGCATTACATACACATTGTGGCATTGGTATATGCTTATAACTTTATATGAGGCAATTATACTTAAGTATAATTTAATTTACAACTTTTTTTTCTCAGTACCTGTAACAGATAGATTAGATAGATTGATAGATACATAGATATATAGATAGATAGATAGATAGATAGAAATTGGAGGAAATAAAGAAAACTATTGACACTCACCAGCATTGTACTCTTGATACAGACTCGAGAAACCGAAGAACCTTACCTGTTTTGCAGAATTGTTGTTTTGATCTCTGATGGTCATAGTGTCTTGTGCTTTAGCAGTTAGAATCACATTAACACACACACACATCCACAGAATGACTTGCAATGCAGACATGGTGAAGCCTGGTCCGAACTGACTTCAATGCTGGGTGTAAATGTTCTTACAGGCGAGTGAAATGAAGAGAGAGAGACGGATGAATGACCGGCTGTGTGTGTTGTCCAGGCACTATACGGGTTGCCAAAGGGGTGTGTGAGTGTGCCTAATAATCTTTCTCCACCACCTACCCACTCCACCCAAAACAGACATACATCCTTCTGTACATCCATATACTGTATGTCGTCTGACTTTCTGGACCATGTCTGTCGGTCTACAGAGGCCGGAAAAAGTATGTGAACCTATTTTAGATTTTTTCTGTGTACACACGAGTATAGACATACACAATGTGCTTAAGCTACAAACTCAAAAAAAAAAAAAAAACTATAGCTGTCTTTATAGAACACAAATCGTTGAAAATTCACAGTGCTGTGTAAAAAGTAAGTGAACATGTTGTCAATAGCAAGTTATTTCCTGAGTGCCTTGTTTGTCCTGAGCAGCAGTTAAACTGCCACATGGTCTTCAGAAATATACAGGTCCTTCACATTAGTTTTCCAAACTCTTAACTTATGAAGTTAGTATATTTTAGTTTGTGTACAGTAAACATTTTATATATTAAAAATGTGTTTTAATGCACTACAAAAAAATATGTTTATTTCTTATATTTTGTGAAATCATAGAGTTCTGATGTGGGACTGCTGATGTGCTTTGCCTCTAAAGTTCTGTTTTTCATGAAAGTACAGATGCTTTTTGTGCTGTGATGAGAAGCTCTTTAGACCCTCTGTTTGCTTGAATAACTCACACAGAACCTCTCATTTATCAGAGGTTATTCCTCTATACCGTATGTACTTAGAGAGAGAGAGTTAATGTGCTGTAAGTTGTGCCCGAGAGCAGCCAAATGACAAGCAATCAAGCTGCTGAGAGAAATAGAGACGAGAGTGATCAGGTGTGTCAATGAATCTGTTTTCTGGACTCCAGTGTGTCATGTCTGGTCGTCATTGCTAGGGCGCTAGAGTGTTTGTGTGTATTTTGTTTTTTCACTACTCCCTCTTTAACAAGGCTGAAGTCAGATATGATGTCATTCTTCAAAAGGTAAACATTTAGTCAGCACTGAAACAACACAAGGATGGTATGACCGTGTCGTGCCACAGGACTGCACTGGGATCAGTGCAGTCAACCCTGCACACTCTCTATACTTAACTGTTTCCTCAGACCACCACGAGCACTTCCATGCCTCGCCGATCACCACCTGTGGAGCAGAAAAGAGAAATGCATTAGAGAAAACAGAGAGAGCTGGGAAGTATCTACACTTACGGAGAGAACTCTTACCTCTTTGTTTATACTTACCTTCTTCTCCGACGTCTTACTACTGAGCGTTACAGACTGCAGTGGTACTGTGCATCCAAAATGATTACAGGGACTACCTTTATAGCTCTAATCTCCTTTATGTATACACTACCATTCAAAGAATTTGGGGTTAGTAAGATATTTAATGGTTTTTAAAGAGGTTTTTTCTGCTCATCAAGGCTGCATTTATTAGATTAAAAATCCAGAAAAAACTGTAATACTGTAATGCCCAGGCTGGACTCCTCCCTCTCTCCCTCTGCTCTCCATTGCCAGATTACTCACACCTGTCACTGCCACCTGAACCTCATCATCTCAACACTA
>JAUCMS010000012.1:2598795-2611386 GCA_032357445.1 Enteromius radiatus | reverse complement strand
ATAAAAATATACCGTATATTAATTTGAATGTCGGATTGAAATAAACATTGCAATTTGCTTAGTTAATCGTTAGCATAAGCGCAGGAAATGCGCTAAGTGTGATGGGACACTAATCGATGGAGATTTCTTCGTTTTCTAAGTATGAAGTTAACTGTGCTCAGGACATCAGTGGTATCCAGGTCAGATATCATTAGGATGATAAAGACATGCCAACTGAACAATATTTCCTCAAATATGTGAAATCAATAAACATCTGAATCTCTTGACAATTATTTTAACTTAGACTTTAAAACTGCTAAAAAAAACAAATGAACGAACTAAAGAACTAGGCCTAATGGTAACACTTGTTAACTATTAACTATTAATTTTCCCTTAATAAATTCCTAATTTGCTGCTTATATTATTATTGTGAATGTTGAATGAGGTCATGTAGAATAATCCATTAATATGATCTTAATTAGCACTGATAAATGGCTAATATTCTAGTAATATGCATGATAATAAGCAACTAATAGGTGTAATTGTAAAATAAAGTGTCACCGAACTAATTAACTAAATATGGCATTCAAACGTATGCTGGATAATTTATATAACAATCAGTATTTGGTTTGTATGCACTCCACAAGTTTGTACAAAATCTAAGACCAGTATTTCATGTGAAATCTATGGGCTGGAAGGAAACTTAGTTCTGTCCCGTGGCTCCTTGCACGCAGTGGGCAGGGTGAGGATGTGCTGTCAGAAACTCCACTGAGAAGCTGACATCATCACAGAAACACCATCGCTATGGAAACAATGCAGACCAGTAGGAGTTGGTCCGGATGAATATAGGACTTGGACATGTTTCACAGCACAAGTGCGTGTGCTTAAAAAAACTAGACAGCAGATTTGTAAAAGTTTTTTTAACAACAGTTCAGTTCGGTTATTAATGTTCTTTTATTGGATACAAGTTAGACATATATCGAATTTTCTTGGATACTAGTAGATATATATATATATATATATATATATGAGTGCTGAACCTTCTAAAGTACGTTTTGCCTCTTTAGCTGCGATTAAATGGCTGAAGTGTATTTCCTTGAGGGAGAGGGCAGAGGAATTGACCCAGATCGTGTCGGAAGTTCAGGAGTTGAGTTGTATTTGAAGGAGTCTGAAAGGCCAGAGGGAGATCGGGGCGGCTGAGGCCTGCTAACTCAGAACAGATGTGCTTCTCAAAGCAGTGAAAGAGTAGGAGAGATATGTAGATAGATAGAGCGAACATGGAAGTATAGAGCTCAATATAGTCAGTTTTACTTATTTATAGTGCTGCTTTGCTTTGTGAAGTACTATGAAAGCGATATTAAGAGCCATTTTTTTTTCTGGATAAACCCGCTTCGAAGTCTTCATGTCATGGAAATCTCATGACTGTTCAGTGGAGGTTCCAGCATTAAACACTAGATGGAAGTAGAGTCACAGCTTTGAGCTAGAGGTGTTATCCACTAGATGGCAGCACAAGTTTGTATGATAGATTTGAAATGTGAAAATGTCTTGGTTTTATTAATAAGTTAAATTACATTTTTTGCCATTTTCTTTACATTTATTTTGACTAAACTCTTAACTTGTTTTTATTTATTCATTTTTTTTTCTTGGATAATAATAATTCATTTATTCACTTATTTTACATTATTTTATTACTTATATTTATTTTCTTAAGTTGTAATTAATAATCTATAAATATACATTTACATAAATATAAATAAATGTATATAATAATATACAAATACATGTAATAGAAAGAAATAATTTTATATTAAATAAAAATTACAGACAATGCATAAAAAAATCTGTTTTAGAAAATAAAAGCATTTTATGGACATTAAATAGTAGTATAAATTGTCTTATTATTAAACATAATAATAATAATAATGCATTTTATTATCATGTGTCATTGTGGAAGGACATTCATACACAATCGCATGGTGCCAGGCTTTAACAAATATATATTGCAAGTTGGATATGCTGTATGTCTAAATGTTAATGTCAAAAAGTGTAATCTTTTGAATTGACTTTACTATGTGTAAATCACAGCATAATCCCAGCCTAAGATGTTTTGATTTGGCAAAGGAGACATTGTTAATGTATTACTTGTCTGTCAGTATCTTAATGTCACTCTAGTCTGTCAATAACTTAATGTCTTTCAGTATATTAAAGTTACTTCAGCCTGTCAATATCTTAATGCCATTCTTGTCTGTCAATATGTTATGTCTGTGGTTTATCAATGTTTTAATATTGCTCTAATATTGTTTAGTTTTGTTAGTGTTTTATTGTCGCTCTAGTCTGTCAGTATCTTAATGTCACTGTAGTGTAACATCATTTTTATGTGTAGTGTAATGTGAGTCTGTCAAAATCTTAATGTTGTTCTTGTCTATCAGTATTTTAATGTTGCTCTAGTATGTGAGCATTTTAAAGCCTCTTTAGTCTGTGGATATCTTAATGTCCTTCTAGGAAGTCAGTATTTTAATGTCTATTAGTATTTATGTTGCTCTAACCTGTCAATTTCTTAATGTCGCTCTAGTATGACATGTTTATGTTGCTCTAGTTTTAATGGAACTCTAGTCTGTCACAATGTATTACTTGTCTCATAATCACTCATAATGGCTGTAAGTATATATATATATATATATATATATATGTTCAAGTATGTCAGTTTCATTTCCATTCTAGTCTGTCAATATTTTAATGTCATTCTCGTCTGCTAGTATTTTAATGTCTCTGTAAGTTGGTCAAATATCACTCTAGTCTGACTTATACAGTATTTCTCTTATTGCCCCTATTGATATTTCAAAGTTAGAACGGCGCTTCGTCTCAGTGTAGTATGAGCATATTAACGTTGCTCTAGTCTGTCAGTACTTTCTGTCATGCTTGTCTGCACATGTCATATGTAACAGGATCTGTTTCATTATCATTCAACCGGCCGAAGTACTGAATGTAATGAAAAATCTAAACACAGCGTGTCACCGAACAAGACCTATGACCCAGTTTCTCTTGAACTGTATCTAATGGTCCTGACCCTAACCCTAATGGTTCCAGCTCCATCAAAGTTCTGTAACGCTGCTCTGTTGTGTCATCTCCACTCTGATCTCCGTGTCCAGGTCTGGTTCTCCACCCGTCACCCCTTCCTCACCCCTCGGCGGCCCGCCACGATCCCCTCACACCCCTCCTGTGCTGTACCTTTGTCCCTGTTTGAATATTTCACATTGCTGTTGCCGCTGGTGCGTGATGCAGGACTGAGCTCTCATTGTGTACACGCGTGTGGGAGCGCTGGTATGCGGGCCCTTGGCGTGTGGTGTGACGGGGCATGCGTGTGGCCACTGACGCCAGTCTGCCCGCCTGTGCCCGCCTGTCTGTCTCAGCACACCGTTGTTTGGACACACCTGACCGAGGCTGGAATCACCCACATGGCCGCCCGGGTTTTATCTCTTCCTCGTCTCCTTCGTTCTCCGGTCGTACGTTGACTCCTGCGATCTCTGTCCTTGTTTCTCCCCCTGCTCCTTACTGTGCTCTTTGTATTTTACTGTCTCCCTCTTTCACTAATTTTTCTTTCATGTCTGGAGTGGTTAAAGAAAGAGTTCATTTATTTCTCGCGTCTCTTTCTGAGCCTTGTGAATCGTATCATATGATTTTGGGCTTCATTCAATCAGATTTGCTTGAATTGCTGAAATGCTGGTACCTAAATTTATATTTATTTCCAAATAGACTCATGGACAATGTAAAACTTGAGATTTTACAGCTTTAGCTTATGACCTGTCCAGAATTTATAGTATCTTGATGTATGTTTGGTGCCCCAGAGTAACATTTTATGAAGACAATATATTATGAAGTTATCTCTCTTTCTCCCATATAATAATTTGTGTTGCTCCATCTATGTGCTTCATTCGTGATTGTTTATATTATTGTTGTATAATATTACTCAAATATGTCTGAAAGGGAATTTACATTTCGACTAAACATCTGATCAGTTAAAATGCATGCTGTGTCCAAATGTACTTTATATCCCTACTGTGTAGGATTTTTGACGCTTGTCTGTTCCTTAGATCTCTATGTACTCTGCTGACAGAATTTTGGTGACACTTTAATTTTATAGTCCGCATTAGACATACTACGTTTAAATAATTTACAAATACATAACAACTAAACTGTAAAAAATGAAAAACAAAAAAAAAAACTGAAAATGCTATGGTAAAAACCCGTTAAATGGTTAATCCAGTCAACTTTACAGGGAAAACCGTAAACGGACATTCCCAGAATTCCCTGCATTGCAATTTTGTCTGAATTTGATGTTTTTTCTTTGAAATAACTATCATTTTTTCTTATCAGTTATGTTTATGAGGGTTGTATGTTACATGTAATGTTGCTAAATCAATGTTTATTGCATATTTTTTTTGTTTTGTTTAGTGTTTGTGTGAATGACTCTGAGCTCCTTCTATATATGTTCCTATTTAAAGCTGCTTGTGAGGAGCTTGTGACTTTCTCATCACCGTCTGCATTTGGTGCTTATTTGTGTATTTGAAAGGTACAAAACAGATTTCAGTACTTTAATAGGTTGTTATATTAACATTATATCAGTTAAGGAAATTACGGTATTTAACTGTAAATTTAACTTGTTACATGTGTTATCTTATTTTTTACAGTCAAATTCCAGCAACTGCGGCTGCTGCTTTTTTTCCTGTAATTTTTTATTTATTTATTTTTTTTTAAAGTGTACTATTTATCAGAGTATTAGTAGACTATCTGCTTAATAACACTTTGATGTTCCTGTAACTACGGATTGTACGAATCCAAAGCTTTTTCTTTCTTACTGGTCTGCATAACACAAAACGAATATGAGCAGAGTCATCCTCTCCGTGGTGTCAGTGATGTTGAATGAGATGTCTTGTACCTCTCAGATGACCCTGGCGACAAAGGTTAGAGTGTACCGTTGCGATCCGTTCATTGCTCCCGTTTCTCTCTGCTCACACCTCACTACACCAGGACAGCTCTGCCAGTTTTGCACATTTTTTAGTTTCATGTGACGATAAGATTCTGTACATATTTCAGACTTATCTTATTGATTTGTTTGTTTGTTTTCACATGCTGGGAGTTTGTCCCCGTACTGTCATGCCTGTTAAATCACAATTCCATCTGAGAAAGAGTGAGAGAGAAGGAGAGAGAGAAAGAGAGACAAAGTGGTGCCCCATGTTTATCAGAACCATGGAGTTGAATTCCAGATGGCATGATAAGGAAAGAAACAAGCAAACAAAAACTCAAAAATAGAAAGTATGAAAGTAAAAGAGAGGGCAGACAGGCTGACGACAGGAGCCCTGGTGCACTCTGGGAAAATTGTTCAGGAGTGTGCTGGCTGCCGCTCCTTTGATTTTCTCAGACGGAGCAGATTAAAGTTTATCATTTCAAACATCATTTTAGCGATATATGGCAATTAAAAGTGAGGCATTCTTTAATCTCTGCTTTTAATTCTTTGATCTTTGGTAATTTTAAACTGTGTGTAAGAGTCAATGAGTTTTATTAGTCCATTATAATTCATAGTTGACTCTAGACCTATTTAACTATTAGGAAAAATAAATATGTCTTATGCATAAATTGACTTGAATAATTTTCCTGTATAAATGTATGTAGCTACTCCACAAGTTAATTCCCAGAGTTAGTAAGGATGCATTTTATTTATGAAAAAATTATTTTTACAATAAATACTGTTCTTTTGAACTTCAAAAAACGACATGCTTTCGTCACAGGGATAAATCGCATTCTTGCATTCAAACAGAAAATAAGTATTTTAAATGTTAATAATATTTCAAAGCATTAGTATCCTTACTGTATTTGTTATCAAAAAATTATTTTTTTTGTTGGATATATATATATATATATATATAATGTATTTATTTATTTACTTTTTCTAATTATTACAACATTTTTAAATGTCTGAACAGGTTAGTCCCTACCCATTATAATGTATTTTATTTTTTTTATTTTATTTTTTTTAAGTACAAAGAATGTGTTAAAATATTATTCACATTTGAAAAAGCCCTAGCCTGCCAAATCCAAGTCAGCATAACCAATATACCAGAAACTAAATAAAATAAGATATCACAGACAGGACCCTGTAGACCCTCCTTGCTGTGTCAAGGTCAGATCATGACATTGTTTACTCAGTGACTACATTAATTAGTCCAGGATGTCAAGTGTCAAATGGCATTACTCAAAGAAAAATGCATTTTAAAATGTAAAAAAATCTGCATTAGAGAATATAATTATATGTACAATTTTAAATATTAATTAAAATGTATATATTTGCATATATTGTAGATTTTTTAGTCATTAAATCGAAGCATTTGATGAAACGGTCTATTTAAAAATATATACAAACATAAACGCAAAGAGCATTTCATTAAACTTGGTTTGCATTCAACTGCATTTTTTTTCTTCTTGCATAGTCTTACACACCCTTTGTTGTCATTGACCCTTGAGTTATCGATTTTGCAGAGGTCTGAAGTGGGATTTGCCTCAGTATTTAAAGGTTAGGCTGTTTGCATTGGGGTGCCGTCCGCTAAATAGCCCCTTCTCACGCTGCGGTAGTGTGACGAGCTCGCTTCCACAAAGAAAACAGGACATACACTCCAGCATAAACCAGCATAATCCCCGTGCTGAAGGAGAGAAAATAAGGTAAGGGGTTTGAACGGCGCACAGCTCTCCCATCTGTTTCACTTTTGATGGGTTATGATGACCCGACCATGACCTTTTGGTTCACTCTACACGTCCTGCCATGTTTGCCGGTCACCTGACCGCAACGAGTGATTGCACGAAACAAATTGAATACAAGAACTAATTATTTATGCTTGATGAATTTGCCGGCCCTTTGGCAAATTTAGATTGTGGAAGGGGCAAATCCACAAGGATCCAAAATCAACACTGACCCAAAACCCCGGTGTTCCCTGAACTTGTTAGAAATGCCCCCCAACCTTTTCCTGTCAGAGATTAGCCGAACGTGTGGGAGCAAGGAAAGCTAAAAAAGTGAGCGTAATGGTTATACGGAGTGGCCTGGAGAGGCATTTTTCTCTGACCTGTATGTTCCCGGGTCATATCAATAGTACCATTTTAAGTGTGTCACTTCCTGTTTTAGGTGGCGTGTAGGAAGAGAGGCCGTTCAGATTTGAAACCGCATGTCTGGCCGACAGGATCAGAGGATAAGACTGTTTGTTTGCTTTCGCTTGCTCAGAAAGGGTAGGGGAGCTCGGCACTCACTGTTTTAGAAATGCTTCCCTCTGCCACACACACACACACACGGTCCCCAAAACACACTGACTGGAACCTCCCTGACCTCCATCTCACCCAGGATCCCTGGGAAAAAGCAGACAGCCAGAGTGAACATTCAGACACGAAATCACAACCAGACCCGTCATTGAGCACAAGAGCCTTCATCCAGGCCAAACCACCCAGGGAGTCGGCCCCCTCGTGCCCAGAGAGAGAGCTCTGCCCTGGGGCAACACGCTCAGCAGCAGCCCTTGTGTCCACATGGAGGAGGGAGATTATTGCTGAAGAAAAGTGACACTTGCGTGATTATGAAAACATGTTTTGAAGAGCATCGCTGTTTGTCAGTAGCAGTCAATAATAGCATTGTGAGTCCGGAGAGGATGACATGAAAAGAGGATTCTGGGAACGCTGCTCCGTATACTGTAGGTCAGACTGGGTTGCCTTTTTTCTGCTTTTCCCTCTGTGTCTGACTACTGATTTTTGCGCTGGCCACGGCTGGTTTGAGATCCCATGATCGAGGTCAGGTAAAGGGGACAAGAGGAACGGACACGCGCACACACTGAACACACACCACACTTTTCCCGACCCCTGCCTCATCTCCCACAAGCCCCTGGGTGCAGAAGCCTGGCACCAGACAGTTATTCCAGCCCTCGGGCAGCAGAACAACTACAGGTCACACAGTCAGAGAGAAACAGAGATGCAGAGGAAGAAAGAGGTTAAGGTTTGTGTATGCAAAATGCTACGTTTGTATAAATGTTTAGCTTTTTCCCGTAAATTCCATGTAGAATTTGGCTTTTTTTTTTTCTCCTTGAACGATGTGCATTTTACAGTTTCAGTGGTTTGACACTTGGATTTTATGTTTTGCCAACAGAAAGCAGTCTCTTTATTCACTGGCAGGAGATTTTCTGCCCCTTTAAATGTTCAGCATTTGTTTTGAGTGTAGATTTTTCTCCTTTAAATACGCAAATTAAACAACATATACATAGCAAGCCCAATCCTCGTTGCTTTCCCCCGTCTGTTGTTCCTCTTTATATCTTTTTGCATGCAGTTCTGTCCTTTAAAATACAAAGTAGACCATTTTTTTCATGATCAGTAAATTAATTAGTTGTGCTGTTTTCGTTTTTTAATTCGTGTCCTAAGCTCATGAAAAGAGCAGAATGAAGCGGAGAGAAGACTCTGTGATTGGATTAAATTTTCCTCTCTTTGTAAACATTGTGACCTGAGTTTTTGACGCGCAATTTTTCGCGCGTTTAATGACTGTTTTCCTACCCTTTCAACACGCGCGTCTTCATAACAAGGGGAGCGGAGATGAAGGCCTTATTTAAAGTTGCCTTTGAGTCTTTGTGTGCCGCATGGGGTGTGTTTTGCTCTGTTTTGTTCTGCTAAATCCTCTGTCTGTTTGCTCTAAGAAGAGCCCTGAGCGATAAGTAATATTTTGACTGAAGGAGAACATTTTACCCTCCTCCAGGTTAGTTGTGTGTGTATGGGTTTGTTTGTGTTCATAGACTTACTGTGTTTATGAGTCAGACTGATTTACTATAGTACAGGTAGTAAATACAGTAAATGATTTTCTGTTCACTTAATAGCCTCACAACACTCTGCTGGTCTCAGGATCAGAAACGCAACTGTTCAAAATAAGTACAATTTACAAATGTTTGTGAACCCCCACCCCACCCCAGGGGTCATCAGATGCAAAATTCACTTTACAAGCGTTATAATGCTAAAAATCCACCTAGTATTTTTTTTTAAATCCCTTTCCTCACATCAGACTGTTTTGAGATTCCTGTCAGAAAGATGTAGTTCTGTCTTCAGTCCGTCAGTCCGTCGACTCCGGTGCAGGGAAAGGAAATCGTTTAAGTGATTGAAGTGTTTTGTACTTGATGTAATAATGAATATACAGTAGGCCTAGCAGTCATCATTTACTCCCGACATCTGAGCTGCTGTATGAGCTGATCCCCGATCTGCCTAAATGGATCTAGGTCAGCGCAAATCATTTGTGACCCAGCTTTATCTACAGAAGAAGTGAGTATACTTTTTTTTTTTTTTATAAATCTTTGCAAATCACATTTCCTAATATATGCTAGTTAGCCAGTTTTATGGCTGAAGCTTACATTCTGCTCTTCACTCCATGAAAGAGAGGGGCGGGGTCAGCAGAGCTCATTAGCATTTAAAGCAACATGGACTAAAATGACTTGATGAAAACATCTGATTTTGACAGGGTAAAAAAAAAAAAAGATGTCCCACACTTAATACTATTATTATTACCTGCATAGCAAACCTGTATCTTTCATATAAGAACTGACATACTGAAGCGTGAGGTAAATGATTTGTGCCTCGTATGTTTTGGGCCGAGTGTTTCTGTGGATGGACGCTCAGGAGTGAAGTAGCATGGCCTGAAACGAGAGCACAGACCTGAGGAGAACAGGGTCTATCAGGAGAGAGGGTCTATCAGCACAGGCATCAACGGAAATCTGAGTGGGGGCCATTAAGCAGAAGGAACAGTAGCGGAGTGGGGGGATGAGACCAGGAAAGAGGGAGAGAGAGAAAGAGTGAGCGGGACAGGGAAAGGATTGTTCAGAACAGACTCACTGTCCTTTTAGTCTTATCTCTCACAGCTTCTTTTACAGAAAACTAAGGAGCGAGCGAGAGAGAAGAGAAAAAGAAAAAAGAACACTTTCTCTCCCTGCTATTTCCCTTTCTCTGATTTCTCCTCTGACCGTCTCACTCCATTTCATTCCATCTGTTTTCTTTTGTCCATTTCTCAGTCTTTCCCTCCTCACCTCTTTGCTTCTCTGAGCCGCGTTGTATCTTCTCAGAGCTGAATCTTGCCTTGTAAACAGTACTTTTGTAAATAGTCCTGGTATTCTTGATTGAGTCAGTAGGTGAATGAATAAATGAGCCAATTCTTTTCTTTTTACAATAATGGCAGCATTTAAATAAATAAATGCACACACACACACATACGTGTTTGTTTTGCTATATATGTGAGGTCTTTGATAGACTTCTATTGTTTTTATACTGACCTAACATTATTATTTTATCGCTCCACACCAACCCTACCCCTAAACCTACCCTTCACAGAAACCTTTTTGCATTTTTACCTTTTAAGATAAAGTTAATTTAGCATTTTAAAACAGCAAATACAAAGTAGTTGATTTAATGTTATTTGATTTTACTTTTAAAGTTAATGTTTTTAGATGTGCTAAACTTTCAGATGTGCAACTTCACCATTACAAATATTTAATTATAAAATGCATATTTTGAATGCATAAAATATATTTGAGTTTAAAATAAATGCGTGTTTTTGCATTCAACAATAACCAATATTTTAAATACATAAGGAATATTATAATAATATACAGAAAGTTTGTCAGTAAAAATGTCCGTTGAGTTGTAAAGTTGTCTAAATAGTCTTTTTTCTTTCAGTGGATGAACTGTTGTCACGTGATATGGAGCTTATGTTGTGTTTATCCTGAAATATTCCTGTAACATCTGATCCGCTGCCTTTTCTCAAAAGGCTTTGTTTGTTCAGCATGGATTCATTCAATACCTGCTCAACCCCACAGCATGTTACCTATTCAGATATTTTACAACGAATATCTGCCTAAAAGAGGGTTTAAGCTGTAATAACATCAGCAGTTTAGACTTACAGACTAATGCAGCACCCATTCATATCTTTATTTGGTGTCCTAAGTCAGGCTTCTCTCTCTAGTTACTCACAAGCCAATAAAAAAAAAAAAGCATTTAACTTTTTTTTGTGGGATTTGCTAAGGCAAGCTGCCCTATTAAACACACACAAATTAATTAATCAGTTAATTTATTTATTCTTTTTCTGCTTTATCTCAAAGCATTTATTAAACTTTTATGCTCATGTTGTAAAATATACGGTACCATGCTAACACAACCACTTTGGCTGCAGACATAAATCATTACCCAAATCATGCAGCTTGTTGGACTGAAAAGATTCATTTTATTTATGATTTTTACCTTGAAACAATCTGAATGTCATAGAGGTATATTCATGGGCTCGTTTGACTTATAGAAATATTATCCTTTAAAAGAATATACTTCAGTGTGAACTGAATGTGACATTTTCCAACATTTAAAGAGGCTGTATTATGCTTTTTCAAATATTACATGCAGACTTGCAATGTTTAAAAGATCAAAGTGCATGACAGAAGTTTCATCATCAGACTTGAGCTCAGATTGATATGGTAAAATCAATACCATCAGTACTGTACTTAGTGTGACCAATTACAACAAACTGGCCATCTGACCAATCAGAACAGCATGTACTCGCAAAAAGGAGGGTTTTTAAAGAGACAGACCCTCAGACGTGTTGAGAAATGAGGTGATGTGCAGTGTAGCCCAAATTTTGAGAGACATGTAAACCTGTTGTAGGAGACAAAAAATTAAAAATGTTTAAATAGCAGGTAACACTTTATTTTAAGAACCAGTTATTACTATTAATTAGTAGCTTATTAGCTTTCATATGACCAGCATATTGACTGTTTACTGTACTTATAAAGCACATATGAATGCCTTTTCATGCATATTCTTAGCCCCTTAATCCACCCTATGCTTAAACTCAACAACATTATGAACTATTAATAAGCAGCAGCTTGAAAACTATAGAAAACTCTTAGTTAATAGTACATATGTCCCTGCTATTTGCTAACGCATTGTGTTGCCATGCACATGAATTGCATTTTGTTACAATCTAGCATATATATCATTTATATCATTTTTTTTACAGTTAAAGTACTGTACGTTAATGATCAAATACTTTTACTGTAGTTTACACGTGCTTTAATAAAACATGATTAATAAAACTATTAAAATATTTACTTTTTAGATTTGCGTTACAATTAAGCACACTTCTTTTTCGATCTGTGGAAGTGACAACACCTAAGGAGGGTGGTGCCGAGTTTTGCATGGGCTTACATGCACGTTTTTGATCATACTTTATAAGGTCAAATGCTCATTATTAACCCATTAACCTGCCTCAAAAACTATGCTGCCTATTAATATATAGTAAACTAGTTATTAAGTTTGGGTATTGGAGATGTAGAATATGTGCTTTATAAGTGTCATGCGGATGGAAGCGAGGAAGCGTTCGGACTCAAATGCAAACTGTATTTATTGAAACATACAGACAGGATAAACTCCAGAGCATAGAAACAGGGGGAAACAGACAGGCGTGCACAACGAGCAGAGACATAAAGATGATGACCCGTGACTACACATGACATCCGGGGCTTTAAGTACACCTGACAATCAGACTAAGGGGCGGAGACATAACACTGACAC
>JAUCMS010000012.1:2531692-2541731 GCA_032357445.1 Enteromius radiatus | reverse complement strand
TCTTACTGTATTGTAGGTCAAATAAATGCAGAGACTTCAAAAACCTTAATAATATAACCAAAGTTTAACATGCAGAGGCAAACTTTAACAATTAGGTATTGCTGTGGCTACAAGGCACTCATAAAATTGATCACTTTATTAATAGTTTGTGGAAATGCCATTGAGAACACAAACCTGTCGTTCACAAACATAAATCTATCTTCTCACATGTGGTTCACAGTATCAAAATGTCCTTTTCCTAGTAACTTCCAAGATACATTTGATTAATATGATTGATTTACCAAATGATTGATTACAACTTTTGTCATCACTAGCTCTTTGTCTTCGGTTTGGAGTATCAAGGGTTGCCAACATCAGAAGAAAAATATGGGACAATCATGCTTCTTCATAGGGAAATATGGGACAATCACACACTTACACAAAACTGATTTGCTGAAGTTTAAGTATTGGTTGGTAAAGGGGGGCGGAGATTCATTAATTTATCCAAAAATACTGATCAATTCTCAATTTAGAGTTTGTTATTCATACGGTCTAGGTCAGGGGTGTCAAACTCAATTCCTGGAAGACCGGAGGCCTGCAGAGTTTAGGTGCAACCCTAATTAAACACACCTTTATTCATGCTTAATTCAAAACTGCGTAGTATGTGTGTTGGAACTAAACTCTCCAGTAACTGAGTTTGCTCTAGATGGGCATTTGCCTGCATATACTGTATGGATGCAAACTTCTGATGCCTAAAATATGCATAACACGGAACGGTTGGCAACCCTAGTCACAGCCTTGACAAGAATCTACGCTAAGCTTTTTGTTAAAGTGCCCCTATTATGGTTTTGGGAGTCCCCCGACAACAGGTTGACATGCATAAGGGCAAAAACACATTAATTTTTACCTTACTTGCTCAAAACCTCCCAAATGTTTTGCTCAACAATTAATTTTTTCCAAACCCCTCCTTTGACACTAATCTGCATTTTTAAAACAATTTTTTCTCCAAAGTGGCACCTAGTGGTAAAGAATGAATTTACATTTTCATTCAGACCAAGCAATATGCTAAAGTTTTATGTTGAGCTCAATATGAAACACGTTTGTTTTAAAAAGGACTCATTTGAATGATTCACGGTTGACTCTTTCTTTTGAGAGACAGTAACTTTATACACAGTGCACTTAAAACTTGGCAGGATGTGAGCTATTAAACACTGCATGAAAGGTGATTTTCAGCAATTCTATTTTGTGATGCAAGTCACAAATCTTCAAGCTACTGTTTGTCTAAGAATCCTCTTATTTGCTGTCAAATCTTTCCTTTATCAATATCTCCTGTCCTTGTAGCAATTTCTCATACTTTTTTTTTTTCTCCAGGGGAAGACTTTCCAGCACACACACACACACACACACACACTCACAGCATGACCTCTGCTCCCTGGCATAGCTGCTAATAAGCTTAAATTAGTGTCTAACAACTTGGAAACATCAAGTGCTTGACTGCTCAACAATAATGACATCTGCTTCACGCAATTCAATTAGTGCCACAAACACCAGCAAAATGGTCTTCAGAGATAGAGGGAAGGAGAGAAAGAGAGAACGACAGCGAGAGCGAGCCTCAAGGGCCTTGTTTGTTAGTGCATTTGTGTCCGTGTGTGTGTGCGTGTTTGCCATTGTGTTACCTACTGCTTCGGCTGGAAACTGTCACTGTCTGCGTCTAATCAGATTGTGAAGGCACCAGTGGCTAATGCAGACCGCTGCCATCAAGTTGCCCATTTAAAGCACAAATGATCTGATTGCTGGAGTTTATTAGAAAATGGAGAGGCGAGGCCCCCAGCCCCTCTCTCTCTCTTTCTTTCTCTCTGTTTATCTCTCTCTTTCTCTCTCCTCCCTCTTTCTCTGAGAGAGAAGGGAAGTTATACGGCCTTTACCTATTTAGTTCCATTATCAGTACTTTAGGTTAGAGATGTTTTAATGTTTTAATGTGATTTCGGTCCATTGGCGGAAGTGCCTGATCACTTCCTCCCAGTCTGATTAAAGGCACATGCACAGATCAGGTAGCGTCACCACTGTGAACTCCACACAAAGATGGTATAAACAGAGTAAAAACGGAAAACACGAGCATGTCATTTTTATTTTATTAGAGTTCTTCCCACAGGACATGGTCTTTGATCAAATGTCAAATTCTGCCTCATAAAAATCTGGAAGCTGCTAGAGGCAGACAGTTTCATATTTTACTAAACAAAATCCTTTGTATAATTAAAACAGATCAGTTATTTTCTTTACATTTACTTTTTGAGAGCATAAAATAGGAAGATAGCTCAGACTTTAATTTTAGGATTCTGTTCTTGGTTTTCAGTCACGTGACTGCATGAGAATACATGCAGCACAACCCTATAGGGCAAAATAAATATGCTAAAATTTATACTGAGTACACTAAAAATACATATGTATGCACTTAATTAAAAAAAAAAAACACTACAATTGCAATTTGGTATACTAAAGTCTCCTAAATTAGTCTCCTAAACTAAAAACCAACTAATTTTGTTCAGTTCAGCACTTCAGTTGTGCATGTGCATTGTTCACAAGTAGTACTCGAAACAATACGATATTATAAAACTTTGTCTCACATTAAAGTAGGTTCATTAACAATTACAAAACTATCACATTGACAAAAAGACTTTTCATTATTTTATAGTAATTTTAGTAAGTCTCGAGCGATATGTCAGTAAATATGTTGACAGATTTTAATACTTATACATAACATACAATTATGTATTTTAAATATATATTACTTTTTTTTACCAGGAAAGCCTGTAAATTTGTTTCCTAACCACAAATATTTAGATCATCTCTCAAAAGAATGCAACAAAAATGTGTGATCAAAATAAAGGTTTTACAAAGCTTGGCTTTTTTCCATCAAAAATAATTTGTAATCCAATAATTTGGAACAGCACGCATATAATTTACCTACCGCCTGATAGAGTTTGCTGATATGTCAAGTCAAGCTAAATGTATTTGAATAGAACTTTTCACAATCCATACAGCGTCGAAGTTTAGTATCAAATATTATCAAACAATTTGATAGAAAGTCACACTATTATGTCTGTAAGAACTTTACAGTAGAGTCAATGTACCTCTAACTATATTGTATGTATAGTGTTTTCTAGATATTTAAACATTAGTTAGTTTGTTAGAGCGAGTACAAATTTTTCAAAAAATAATGATCGGTTATCAAAAATAAAAATTCTGTAAAGGTCTAATCAATACATAGCTCAATACATAGTTCTCAAAGCATCAATGGGACTTTGATGTAATCAGTACCTTAAGTAATCAGTTCTGCATCTTATTTCTATTCTGAATGATTTTAGCTGTGCCTTCCACTTTCCAGACATGACTTTTTGGTGTGTAATACTTCGGTCAAAATGTCTCAATGGTACTGTAAAACACCACCCTTTTTTTACCATCAAAAACAGCTCTGTTCATAGCGAGACATTTCGCTGCATGTTCCTTTAAATGCTAATGAGCTCTGTTCACCCCGCCCCTCACTTCCACTTCCTAATTAGTTCTTTATGATGAAAGAAAAATCATTCTCATTTCTTCTGTAGGTGAGGCTGCATTACATAAACATAAACGTTTAAGTAGATCCTTCATAAATAAATCTAATCCAATGCATCTTCAAATTTACAGAGTTTCTATTAATAAAGCGTCGTTTTTGGACAACTACTTAAAGAAATCACATTATGACTTGCTGGAAGATTTGAAAACTGACGCTTTTAAAAGTTAGCATCACACATTTCCAGCTTCATATCTATGTCGTTTTGTTCGGTGGCTGAGCATTCACTTTTAGCAACAGTCCCCGGATATTTCAATTCTGAACCTTCACAATACAATACAAAATCAACGTGATGCAAGGGTTCACGTATTGAACCCGTGTTTTAGCAACACGTGTTCTGTACAGAACAACTTCACTCTTTCAAGAATCTGTTAATTAATTTAATATGGAAAGGGGTTATGATTTTTTAGGTATTAAAATAATAATAATCATAATAAAACACTGGTTGTATTTTGTAGTTGTGAAGGCACATCAAATTTAGTTCAAACTACACGTAAAAGGGAATTTTACACTCAATGACCACTTTAAAAACAAACAGGTCAGCCCAGTCCGGATGAGAAAAAGTAACGTAAAAGTCATGTAATGCATTACTTTCCATAAAAAGTAAAACAGTAACATTATTAGTAACTATTTAGGGAGTAAGGCAATATGGTAATACATTACTTTTAAACTTTCCCCAACACTCACTGTAAAATCGAAATTAGTTGGGCCTACTTAAAAATATGCAAACCGATAGCCTTAAGGAAAACAAGAGAAGAGAAATAGAAACAGTATCGTGCCCCCCACGCAGAACCTGATTTTGCTGAGTTCGGCGTGTCCCTGGACAACATTGTGATTAGCCAATCAGATTTGAAGAACCAGTTTATGGTTTTTGTGAAGTTTAGGCTTACAATCAGTGTTTGGTGCTTGTACATCAGTGTCAGTCATCTATCATTAAACCCTACTCATGGGTAGGGTTAGGTTTAGGTGTAGAGATATGGTCAAAACTAAAATTTTGGAATAAAATGCTGTTCCAGGGTCAACAAAATACCTAACTCAGCAAAATCAGGACGTGCTTGTACGCACAAATGCTTAGTTAGTATAGTTTACTTAAATTAGAGTTATAGTAACTGTAGAGTGTACTTGATCCTTTACTTTAGGTTTACTCACTAACTTAGTATAGCTACTCACTGTCTCCCAGAGTGCATTGCGGCAGAGTAAATTATACTTTTTTTTTCTTCTTCTTCTTTTTTTTTTTACAGTTGTTGTTGTTTTTATTTGCAAATTAAATTTGCTGTTATTTGTCAGTAGTAGCACAACAAAAAGAGCAAATAAAATGGTTACACAATTAATAAAAATACATTTATTTTAAGTGTTACCATTGTTGTGATTTGCATGCTGAATTATGAAGTCCAGCATATCACATCATTCAAATTAAAAGCTTCTCAAGTGGTTTATGAAAGACATTGAAAGTGTAAAAGACTGTTAATTAACACACAAAAATAATATACTCATAGAAATAATAAAATAGCTATATAATAAATTAATTAAAAGATAGGTCACCTGCTAAATGCAACCTATTTATTATTGTTTTTCCTTTAAAACCAAATAAGTCTGATTTCGTGTTAAGTGTCCAACCAAAGGGAATGCTAATCACTATAACGGTTAGTAAAAAATAAAACATTTTAGGAAACTCTTATGTGGCATTCAGTTGAATTGAAAATTCAACATTGAAGATGACTTTGTTAAACAAGTGAATTCAGCTAGTGAAATATAACAGACATGGGCATTTTTCTTCTTCCTCTGTGGTTGTGTTGTGCATTAGCAACAAATTAGCGCACTGCTGCTTCTCACTGCTTTATTAATGTCATTGATTCCTTTGTGGCTACTTGAATATTTTAAGTAAGCATCAGTCAAAGCAGTAAGTAAATTGTCTTATAAGTACAGCTTACCAACTATATCTAAGTAAGGTGAACTATTCGATTTTACAATGCAATTTGAAAACCGATGCTATGCACCTAGGACTTAACAACTCTTACATGCAAAAACATCAATCACCATGGGACTGAGAACTACACGTTGGGAAATATGTTAGCTCACTCCAACATGGCAGCTTTTTGTAGGGAATATCAAGCTGGAGTGTGAGTGAGAGACTCTGTGTGTGTGTGTATTTGTCATGACCTTGAAGAGATCTTGGGACAATGAGCACCTTTATTCCCGGCAGATCGCCGCTAACACCACATCATCACGATGCCAGGTGGAGTCATGAAGTGTTTTCTTTGGAAGCGAATAAAAGGCCCACAGCTATTTTTGTAATCCGTGTCATGCCACATCATTGTGAGGAAAATGAAAAGAAATTTGAGTTTGCTTGCTTGTTTGTGGAGACTTTTTTTAGCAAATTGATTGAAACAGCACATTTAAATGGCCAGAATTTCATATTTACAGCTGCTATGGGTTTAGCTGGTCAGGTGCTTGTTTGCTGTGAGAACGTTTACCCATAATGCACCTGTTTTTTTTTTGTTTGTTTGTTTTTTTTCATCAGTCATTTATGTGCGCACACATTTGTTGATGTTTCTATATCTGTGTGTGTGTGTGTGTATAAGTACTGTCCCTTTATAACTACCCATCAGCCCCCTCAGCCCACCTACTGATCTTTATCATCCCCCTGATTTTATTTGGCAGTCTCGGCTAATCAGAGTCCAACATCTGGGCTGTTACCATGGTTACAGGACAGCCAGGGTGTGCAAGAGAATGGAAGGCAATCGACAGCCATGTCCCCAGAGAGAGAACGATGGAGAAGGAAAGTGCAACTGATGGACAAAGAGGTTAAACCACATACACACACATAAACAAACATTTACCTAGCTATCCAGATTCGCAATGTTTTTGTATCAAGCTGACTAAAATAAAATGAATAAAAATAAATAAATAAACATACCTGGAATGTAACCTCTGTAAATTGATGTTAGGTCAAAGTAAGATGGCCAGTAGTGATGCTAAAAGTATGTTCAGTTTTATGTGAAACAGATGAACATGAATACGGTGATGTTTTATTTACACTGTTAAAATTGAAAGGCAACATGCTGCAAAGCTTTGTTTAAACAAACTTGTTCTAATACCAATAACAAATACGGTTTCACTTTATTTTGATGGTCCCTCTAACGTATTCTGTTGATTATAAGTAACATTGCACCTACATATCTACTATCTCTCAATAGAGTGCTAGCAGAGTATGAGTAGTCCGGTAGGGTTAGGGTTAGAATAGGTTGATATGTACTTGCAAAGCTGCTTATAGTCAGTAGAGCGTCTTTTGGGAGACCATAAAGAGATATTAATTAGAGAGCGTACTAATATTCTAATGAGAGTTAGTTCACATGTAGGTGCAAAGCTACTTATTGTCAACAGATTGACCATCAAAATAAAGTATTACCACAAATTCCTAACAATAATGATAAAACAACAATAAAAAGATTATATTAAATTAGCAAACAGCAAAGAAATCAATCCTATAACAGTAACTGCATATTGTATTCATGCTGCAATGCATGCTGGGAACTAACAAAGCATTAAAATGTCAGCAACATGAAATTATTTGTTCAGACAACTGTGTTTGGGGTAATTGTGTTGGTCTGACAAGGGTTTTTATGTAGTTTAAAGTAAACAGCATTTTTTTATTTGAGCATTTTTTTATAGTGTACATTATTTAGATAGCAGTTTGGAAATTAAAGTGCAAAACCACCTGTGTGCTGAGGTCATCCATTCATTAGATAGGACTTTTATCACCTACTAACGCAATATGAATCCGGTGGAGAGCTTAAGCTCTTATATGTGGCTGAATGAGATGACAGAGGCTCTGCGCAGATGAGGTATAAAGCAAAAGTGAAACTTAACAAAAACAGTGCGCATAGGAAAGTGATTGCAGGCTTTTGCATGTGTCTCATTTTTAGCTAGCAAATAGTGAACACAGCACTTTCCCATAAGGCAACTCCAACTACGGGAGCCTGTTAACTCAAAAGGCGCAGTGCTTTCTGGAATTAATTGAGTTCAGATTATATTCACACCTAAAGAGTCTAGTCCTGTAAACTGCAGTGAATTATGTAGATATGTTTTTGCAGTTTTGCAAAAATGTAGGTAGAGCTACGTTTTTCCAATGATTTTATTTTTCAATTGAGGAAAACTCTGGAGAGATGTTTTGTCTTCCAGAGACAACTCTGGCCCCAAAGTACATCCACACACACACACACACATGATGACCTGTAACTTGGGTTACCTCATTCCCTTTGAGTCCAGCACCCCACCCACACAACACACACCCATGGGAAAGGGTGCGGTAGGTCAGACATGTGTGTTCTGCTCAGCATGGGTCACTAAAATGTCTGTAAATACACGAGATCATCAAAACAAGTGCAAACAGTAGTTTTTAAATGTATCAATGATCAAGGATACAGAATGTAAATGTTATGCATTATAATACACGCTAACATGAGGTCTCAATTGTACAGCAGTAACACTTAATGACCAAAACTGAGATATGTATGGGCTTCTATAGTCATGTGGACTAGTGGTTAAAGGTCTGATCTGATGGCGAAAAAGGTAAGTGTTGTTTTATACAATAGCTTTACATATTCTTGTGGAAACGTGTGTTGTGGAATCACTGAATCAACTTAAATACAGTTGTATGAGTCACAAACTGCACATTTTTAGTCATCATTGCTATGTTAAATAGCTTAGTGACTGCTGGGTAAACCCCCTTTACGCTGTTTCTGAGAGTTACTATGCATATGCGCCCACACTCGTAGTGTACTTTAAATATTAAAAGAATATATTTTCCCCCAACAACTGTATTTACAGGTAACATAATATTTATGAAGTGGCCACTCAAGTGTACTCCAAGAGAGTCAATTTAAAAGTAATGTCAAAGTTGCAATTGTAATAATATTTAACAGAGAGTCAACCTGAAAATGAATTTTATGCATTGACTAACTCACTAAAGAATATATAAAGTGCTTTATTCTAGTTTTACATTTTACATTTATCTTACACTTTATATTTGTAATTTACTTTATATTAATGTATTTTATATAAGTGCTCCTTTAAAAAGTGTGCTAAATAAATAAGTGTCCTTTTTACAAAGTAATGCTCACTCAATACTTTTTGAAAATCATACTTCACAAAAAAATCATCTTTCCAAAAGAACTGCACATTATGGTCATATGCAAGTAATACCAATTTGATATGAAATACAGTCCTAATAATGTTGTCTTAAAATTGGCCATGCTGCAATATAACTTGGTGGAAATGTAAGTAAGAGTTGTGGCACATCATACAGTGCTCTTTCACAACAAATTCACCGTCAATCTCCTGGGCTGTACCCTTAACCTCCATATCTCTTCCTCTGCGCTCACACGCACATATATACAGAGAGAGAAGAGAGAGTTAATAAGGTCCATTACACTTTGCTCCCCCAGGCAACCAAAAACCTCATTTAACCAGGTCTGTTCGGCCAAGACAGGAAGCTCAACCCCCCCTTCATAACTACATTAAACTGAGCTAACGGATGAGCCCTAGGACAGGAGACTGGGGTCCCACCATTTCACAATGAGCTGATCCAAAGAGAGAGAGAGAGAGAGAGAGAGAACAGTGATGGCAGAAAACGTCCAACTGTAAAATCTAATCTCTTTTAAAAGCTGAGGACACGATCCAATTTTGTCAATTTCCATGTCGTATGGGGTCTGAGAGCAGGTAGTGTGTAAATAATGCGGTGTGGGTCCAGACTTGTTGCTATCACTGCAGGGTGATGGAGTTACGGCTATCAGAGGCGCATCTCTTTCATGGTGCCTCTCTGTCTGATTTGGGGATGCTATTTATACCAATAAGCACATGAACGGGAACCTCATTACTGCCATCAATCATGTATCCCACAGACTTCACGTTTAGAGGTCACACTTAAAGACCTGTGTCATGAACCTATGTTTGAAATAAATTAATTTAAAAAATCATTCTAGTTCTATATTTTCATACAGCAAATGCATTTTCTTTCTTTAATAAATCAAGCAAAAATGCATCTTGATGGCCAGTGGTCAGTAAGCAATTTTGTCGTATCCAACATATCAGTTTTGATATATTTTACAATTAAAAAGTATAATAAATTATAATGTTATACTGAATATTTAACTATTTAATTAGAGGTACTTGTGAATCTCTCATACTAAGGTAACTTAATTTGGATAGTCCACTTTAGACGTTCTACTAACAGTAAGTATCTTTGCCGTGTCAACTAGCAGTCATCAGAGCATTAGTAGACTGTCTGCTTCATAACTTCATCCCGAACTAAGATGGGTGACAGCTTTTTAGTGATTGTAAATCGCCTGATAGTCCTTACCCTATAAACATTTGTAGCGCCTTCTTCAGATATTAAGTATATCTACCTGCTTATATTGATGACGCTAACCCCGGATTCCTTTTAATTGT
>JAUCMS010000012.1:2507974-2518817 GCA_032357445.1 Enteromius radiatus | reverse complement strand
AAAACTGTACATTTTTGCCGAAAGGAATTTTTTTTTTTTTTTTTTTTTGAAAAACAATGTAATTACATATACCCCATTATATTTAAAACAGTTTTTAATGTGATGGGTAAAAACCCCAAGCACCCTAATTTCAGTTTTTTTTTTCTCTCTCTCTTTTAAGAACAATTTAGCGATAGAGAAAGACTAAGAGAGAAGAACAGAGCAGTCTTTTGCATTGTATGCTGCTGGATCTTGCAGGCTTGGCTACGCTGTCATATTCAATGTTCTTAGTTCATTAATCAGATGGAGGGTGTGAGCTTGTGTCCCAGTGTTTACACAGCAATGGAGTGATCGTTGCCCCCCGGCCACACACAGAGGAGGCTGAGGACGCACTGTGAAATGGGCCTGACATTGGTGTGCGTGTGTGTATGTGATGACTTGAACTGGACAGCAAAGGGGACAATGCCAGGCTGTGTGTATAAGTGGAAGTTCATTTTTTTGGTCTACTTAAGAGGCATTTCAGAACTTTCAGGCAACTGAAATTTGGCTCATTACAACGCAACTGAGTTTTTTCAAATTTGGTTATTTTCTGGTGATTTACACAGTCAGGATTAAACAGCATGTCACCTAAATTTAGAAGGAATGTTCATCCATATTGCTAAACATGCAATGAAGCATGCATCTTCAAGTTGTCATTTAGGTGAATCATTGTTACCTATTCATGGTAATCATAACGCAAGACCATACGGTTGCATTACATTCCTGCAGCACCCCTTTCAATTTAGCAACTTTTCTCAGAAGAACATTGACATTCTTTGTTGGTCCTGAAGCAACGTTTGCATCACTGGTCTCAAACTCAATTCCCGGTGGGCCACAGCTCTGCATAGTTTAGCTCCAACCCTGATCGAACACACCTGATCCAGCTAATCAAGGTCGTCAGGATCACTAGAAACATACAAGCAGGTGTGAATTGGAGCTAAACTCTGCCAAGATGTAACCATCTAAGAATTAAGTTTGAGACCAATGATTGACATCTACCAAACATAACCCTAATCTAGTGATGTCCAGTCCTGCTCCTAAAGAATCAAATCGGCATTTTGGCGGATAATAGCTATTACCTGCTTTTTACCCGTTGCATGACATGAATGGATATTTGTTTTTTTCATTATTATTTGTTTTTTTTTCACAATATACAACAACTGCAGAATAATCTGACCATAACCACAATAAAGACAGATGAAGATGCCCAACTCCAGACCCAGAGAGCCTCGGTGGCTGCAGTTCTGACTTGGTTTGCCCACTAAGTTTAAAAGTCCAGCTACGCCTATGCCCTGTCCTACCGGTAGATTTACACCTGAAGTGTAATCAGTGGTTGTTTTTGTTTACAGTAACCTAATCCCCAAGACTTGCCTGACCCTAATCTCAGAATACAATTATTTTTGTACAATGGTTGTCCATGAACATGTCCCACACCTTTATTTATATTAGGCTATTTATTCATTTTAACTTTCAGTATTAACTAGAGGTGGCTAATTCATATTATTTAGTACAACCTCATTAGTACAAATTTATGTGATTTTTACTAAATCATACCTGTTTTACAAGTTGCCCTAAACCCCTTAACCTAATCATCACTGGGCAAATCATATAAAACCGTATAAGTGAGATTGAATTAGCACCTTGAAAAATACCTTCAAATTGGTTGTGAGATTGTGTTGGACATAAGCTTTGTTTTCTATCATTGGTAGTGATCACTCTTTTTTAAAGAGTTTGGTCAGAAATGGTCTTTGTTGCTCGTGTTACCTCAGCAATTCAATAAATGAATGACTGCCAATCTCTTGAATTTGTCACTTTAACTCTTTGGTGACATGAACATCCGTTGAAGGGTTAGTTCATCAGCAAAACAACCAAAATGTTCCCAGGTCCAGAAACATAGTAAATAGATTTGTAAAACAGTCACTGATGTGACATCAGTGGCTCATCTTCACTTTTGCAATGCTACGAGAATATTTTTTTGGTACAAAACAAAATAACATAATTTAATCAACCATTTCTTTCCACTGACTTACATCTTCCGCAATTTTAGAGAGTATCGCAATCTTTATGCACACTTTCCCCTAGGTGTGAACAATGCTTATTACATTCATGCACATGCGTTCCCCCGAGAGTAAATAACGCTGGTTATGTTCTTAAGCAGTCTCCAAAATGGCAGAAGACATAACTCGGGGCATAAGAATGGTTGGGTAAATTAAGTTATTTTTGTTTTCTTTGTGCAAAAAAAAAATCTCATAGTGTTGCAAAACTGAATTAATTTTTTTTGTTTGTTTTCAATCTTAATTTGTGTTCTAAAGATGAATGAAGGTCCTACATGTTTGGAACGACACAAGGGTGAGTAACTAACAACAGAATTGTCATTTTGGGGGGAACTAACTCTTTAATGCAGTCAGCAAGCCAAATGTGTCCACTTTAATTCTTTTCATTTTCAGTGAGGCAGGGATTTATTGAAGGTTTACTGTAGTGGTCATGGGCTGGGAACAGTTGACCAGTATGTGCTCTCACTGTGTAAATGACAAGTTTTACACAAGTGGAGAATCAGAAGGAAATATATCAAGAAGAGGTCGGTCTTACTCAGCAAGTCCTGTGGCCCTCACTGTTCTTCTCTTTCTCTCTGTCCTTTTCTTCTCTCTCCCCTCTTGCCTACATTCCTTACAGTTTTGTTCTCCTGCCAAGGGAACTAATCAAAAAGCCCTCTACTTTTTCTTTGTCGATCTATCTGTCTGTCTCTCTCCCTCTCTCTTTCCATAGTTGACCTCTGGCTGCACATCCACTGTGTAACCCATGGCATTATGCACGCTCCTCCACAACCTCTGTGGCCTGTGATGTCATAGCTGAAGTAGGGGCAGTTGGGAGTTGACCCCAGGCCAGCTTTGCTCGTGGCTCTGGGAGCTTGTGCAGTGGGAGGGTTGAAAGTAGTCAAATGATCTCGTTTCCCCTTGTTTGGAGAGCCTATCTCCCTCCACGGTTGTGTATGGATTTTTCTCCTTTTATAGAGCGTGCTGCAGAGCAAATTAAAACTGTGGGATCTTCCTTCCTTCTACATGATGGACCCATGATGGCCTCAATGTGTTACCTTTCATCTCGGCTCTGAACACTTTGATATGCTTGCTCAGGGTGGTCTAACGATGGTGCATGGGGGGCTATTAACTTCCTGGGTTATAAACTCACACACAGCCGGTACATGGTAAGGAACAAGCATGCATAAATGTGCAGTTTTAGGTATTTTGTGGTTGAGACACTATCATGTTTACAGACATCTCCTATCTCCACATATCACAACCCAAATGCACACTTCGTATCATAACCCCAACCCCCCGATCATTTCAGATATTTTGATAGAGGCCCAAGAACACCTTATAACACACTCCCGACCTGCGATAAAGCCCTGCGGTGCTGCTAGTGTGTCGTGCTGACGAGGACAAACTCTTATCAGTGGCGATGTTCATGTTGGAGAAAAAAGATGGAATCTAACTGATCCCAATCTTCATATGCTCTACAAGAAATTTTAATGCACAAACATGAGTATCCGTGGACACACGATGCATCTAACGGTATTTGCCTTTTTTGCACACTCAGTTACCAGGGAAAACGTTCTGCTTGGTGTATATTTCTCTCTTGAATCAAAGATTAGATGTTGAATGTGATCAGAATGAGAGAGAGAGAGTGAAAGGATGAGCAAGAAAGAGAAAAAGAGAGGTTATGTTGAGACACACCGTTTGACTCATCGTGTAGTTTTTTTGGAGACTGTCATTTCCGACCATTTCACAGATGCATATCAAATTCTGCAATCTGCTTCGTAGAGATAAGGCCCACTAGATGCTGGAGTTGCAACATCCCACTGAGCGAATGAGAGAGCAGACAGGTTTTCATAGTGATTTCCCTGTGAGATAGAACCTTTCCAGCACCCTCAGCATCACTGATTAGTGCTCTAATCTCACAGAGACTGGCGTCTGCCAGCCCAGCAAGCATATGCACATGGCCCTAAAGTATATAAGAGTCATAACCATGCTCTTACTCTGGAGGGAGATGCAGCCATGAAGCCAAAAGTGAAGACTCCCATCTGGAAACTTTTTGTAAAAGTGCTCCATTATTAGGCGACTGCAATGTTTATTTGGTGGGGCCATTGCAGGTCAGGCTCATTAAAGGGTCCGTGAGTTAAATGAGAACATTTCAAATTGTTTTGATGAGTTTTGTTTGTTTGTTTGTTTGTTTTTGATCAATCTGTGAATACGATCTTGTAAGCTGAATACTTTGATTTCAAGTTTGAGTTCTGTAGTGGTGCTGCTCCTCAAGATATAGGGGGTCTTGGGAAAAGAACGATGCTAGACACAACAAAAGCAGAAGTGTTGAAAAACAATGTGGTGTGTTTTGTCTGGAGAGGATTTTACCTGTGATGCCAAAGATGGCTTAAATGAAGGATGCCTTGAAGGTTTCCAATGTGCTTTCCCATGTGCTTACATGGTCAAAATTGTTTTAACCTGCCAACTTATCCTACTTCAAGAAACAGCTTTTGTCCCCACCTTCTTTATGTCTAAAGTGAATTATGGAAGAGAATGGTCTGTGATAACTGCTGTCCTTTTTTAAGCTGATCCCTGGTCCTGCTAAACTCTCTTGGGGACAGACACCAGGTCCCGCACCTCTCTATTCCCCCCACCCCTAACTTCGGCGATGTGCCAGGCTGGCCTAGATTCACCCTCTCTAGTTACCTGATGGTGAAAGCACATGGGGTGCGGATGGGGATGGGCCGTCCAGACTAACATTCCCCTGAGCCTGTTCTGGCATTAGCACTTGCCCCCTTTGCTCTGTCAATGGAAGGCCGGATGAATGTGCCTGTTTGTGCACAGACAGTGGGGATGAATTTGTCTGCCTTAGAAAAGAACAGGAAGGCCTGAATGTTGTGTGTCCCGCGGGGATGCGCTGAATGCAAGAGTGTCTCGAGTGGGACATATGAATACTGCTGAAGCTGCTAAATGTTACCTCTCACAGGTGAGAGTGGCCTCAATGCTAGCCTCGATATTGGTTCTTTCAGGAGAAATGCAAATGAGTACTTGATTTTCTGTGCTTTCAATTTCATAAACGAGAGTTGCTTTGTTGACCACATGTAAACATTTGACTGTATGCTATGTAAACATTATTAGCTGCAATGCTAACACTGACAAGACAAACACTAAAGTTAGCACTCAAAGAAAGGCTGAAAATTCTAATCTTTTGATTAGCTTTAGTTGTTAGCTCTCTTGCTCTTACATGAATTTGTGTACATATTGATCTGTTTTAGCTGATTTATCTTCATTGTAGATAATCGTGCACCTTAAAGCATGCTAGTACTGCACAGTATCTTTTATCGTCTGTAGTTTACTTTTTTACTAAATTTGCTAAGCTAATATTTGCCATTTTGTTTCCTTTCCTGTGCCCTGGGTCAGAAAATAGATAACAACTAGAAACATCTCATTTTCAGCATTAATTCATTTTTTTTAATTCTCACAATGCATTGTGATGAACAATCAGTGTTCTGTAATGGACACAGTATAAACGATAATGTTTTGTGGAAAGGGATGCTGAGCATAGAAATAACAGAAACATTGTATTTTTCTACCTTGTCAGCTTGAGAACACAAATGCCAACTCAACAGCAAAACGATTCCCTGGAAATGTTGGTGAAACAAACATTTGTGTTGACTTTTGTTTGACAGTGCGTTCAGCTCATTATGAGCACATAAATCAAACATGACAAACAAATCATAAGGTTTACTGTAACACTCATAACATTCAAGAGTCCGCAAAACTGACAAAAGTGTGATTTCTTACTAAGATGTTTATGCAACATTCCAGGACCATCCCCGTGTCCAATTTCTGGTGCATGCAGTAATGAAATCAGTGCGTGAATTGTTTGCTTGTTTTTTGGGACAAATAGTCCGCTACATCACTGCATAATGACTGATTCAACTGTTAGTAGCTGTTTTATGGTCCAAAAAAAGAAAGAAATGTGATGCTAGCTATCTCACAGCTTCTGTATGAGCCCCCTCCAAAGAAAGATTGCAGTTCTGGCTTTCTCAGTGTAGAGAAAGGATACAATACTCCTGTCCCAGGTGGGCATGTCGACCCATTTTCTCACAGAGCACAGTCAAGACCAGGACCACACCCTCTAACTTTAGACTTTATTTACAGTCAAGCACAGACCTCTTCTGTAAGGGTTTTTTTTTTTTTTTCACATAACATTGGCAAAAATAAAACATTTCGGATCTTGTTCACGACACTGGACAATCCAGCCACAGAACATCATGTATTATGCCTTCAGGCTTCGTTATTATAGATTATGGACAAAACATTGCATGCCGAAACAAACAAAAATGGGAATCATGGGCTTTACAAACACATTCACCCCAATATGAAAACCACAAAAAGCAATAAAGGTAGTCCTTAACCGCGAGTATTTATGTGAAACCCCTACTCTCTATTCCTTTTTATCCTTTTCACTTCTCTGTACACGACATGTTTGTCTTTCACTCTTTGTATCTCTGAGCTGTACATTACAATGAAACAAAGTACAGATGTACTGTTTTGCAAAGCAGGTACAACCAAGTGTGACAAGCAGTCAGCTGTGGATTTTTTTTTTTTATTTTTTTAACAAAATGTACTTCACGCTACCTTTTACACCATTTTGACAGATTTTGGGGCTTATTCAGACCTAATAATACGATGCAAGTATTTCCTGCTTAATTTTTCACTTCCTGTTTTGTGAGGTTTTGTGTGTGCACGTGTGAGGAATGTGCTGTGCGGGGATCAACACCAGAAGCATTGAGTTGGGGTTTGATGGCTGTGTAGTGGTTTGGTTTAAGCGTATTGTAAGTACAGTATGAATCAGGGAAGAGAAAGTGAGAAAAACTAAGTAAAACTGCAAGAAAGGGGGAAAAGAAGAAAACAGAAACGGAAAGATAGCGACATCCTGATACCTGCATCTGGTTTGTTCCTGAAATACATTTCTTAGAAGCAATCACAGATACTTTCATCTCTGCCGATGGTCTTTGTTGTAGGAATTTTAGTTTTGTACATAAATGAATCAATTATTACTGTTTTTAGTGGTCTTTGTTAAGTCAAGCATAACCATTACTCATTCGTAGAATTTGAACACTTTAGTTGTACAAGTATGAGTAGCATTTTACATCATGTTGACTGAAGAAAAATGTGCTGTATAGGCAATCAGACCTTTGCTTGGAGGATGATAAAAAGTGTGGGGGGGGTGGAAAACAAAGTGAACCTGGTTTAATACTAAGACCATGATATTACAGAGACTTGATGATGTGATTTTCAACCAGAACACCTTAGAAACAATTCAAAATTCATTAGAAACCATAAACCTATGCCTTGGAAACCATCATATAGTCTGTCAGAATCTCAGCACCCCTCATATTTTCTATAAAGGTATTGTCTCGTCATCCAGTCATCCTAAATGAAACCAAAAGTGCTTCCCTGCCTGCTTCCTGCGTTTGGCTTAATAAACTATTTGGTAGCTGTAGTTTTTGTAACTTTCCCTTTCGCCCTTTCTGCAGGTTTTAAAACAATTGCCTTATACATGAGCAGGAAACAAGAGGGGAAAAACAGTAAAGTGTAATGAGAGAGGAGCTGAAGTTTTTTCTTGGCTTTGTCCTGGCCTTTAGTATGAGGGACTGGCTTCCTCCAGTTTGCTATTCAGCAGGTTACTGTATTTGTCTAAAAATCCACCAATAAAAATGCTTATATTTTGCTTTGTGTTAAATTGCAGATCATCAACCACCTTCGGAAAAAAACTTAAAATCTTTGTTATATCTTTGTTTTACCTTTCTTGAAACGTGACCCTGGAACTCTTAAGTGTCAGTTTTTGAAAGCTGAAGGTTAGCTAAATAAATAATCTATGCACTGATGTTAGGATTGGACAATATTTGATATAATTTGAATATCTGGAATCAGAAGGCGTGAAAAAATCTTTTAGCCCTTAAAGTTGTCCAAATGAAATTCTTTGCCATGACTATCACTAATCAAAAATTAAGTTTTAATATATTTACTGTAATTTACAAAATATCTTCATGGAGCATGACCTTTGCTTAATATCCTAATGATTTTTGGCATAAAAGATACCAAAAACGTTCATACATTACTTTACTAACGTAATGTTAACTACCAGTCATTGGAGTATTAGTAGACTGATTAATATCTGCTAACATGTTTGATGTTCCCCCAACTTATTCTACTAACACTAACACTAACCCCAAATAAGAGTTAGTTGACACAGAGTCATTGCAAGCCTATACTCATTGTGCCATCCCAGTGACAATTCTTCCAACGTCTCTCCACCTTCCAATCTCCTCCTATATTTCTGTGATTCTCTTCCTGTGTAGTACCACAGTGGGTGGTTGAACTCAGAGCTCAAGTCAAGCCTTAGGTTTGAGCTTTCGTTGAAAACTGTAAGTCAAATTTGTTTGCCATAAACCTTCAGGACTGAAAGGGCGTGCAAACTTATGAAATAAGAGTTAGTTCAAATATAGCTGCAAATATAGTTACAGTTATTGAAGGACTGTCAAAATAAAGTTCATCAAATTGATCAAGAAAATTGATCTGTTGCTATACTTCCAAGATATCATGACATTATGACACGACAGAGGTTTTTGTCGAACCTGATGATCATGTTCTCTACGGGACGCATCAAAGGAGAAGTCTTATCAAAGGAAATTCGCTATTGTGATTAGCGACCTAACAATAATGAAATTATAACACAAATTTGAAGGCCAGATTTGTGGTCTCAGACTTTTGGACCACGGTGAATGTATTTTTAATGTGTATTTATGAATGTGTCTCTTGGGGGAGAAACAATGGAAGAACACATGCTGTAACCACCGTACCCTCCTACTTACTTTTCTCAGGCTATTGAACAGACTTACCGTTACTCCACCCCTTGCTTGGCATTTCATTACCAAGGGACCATATTTCTATGAATTTATGTCAGACCTGAAAGAGGAAGTTCAGCTAATAATACCTAACTAATGCAATGTGTGATTTGCTTGGTGTGTGTTTGTGTAGGTGAGAGCGTGTTATCTGGGATGCCCCACCATCATCAGAAAAAGCGTTGTGACCTTTGCAGCCGTTCCGAAAGAGAACCGACAAGTGAAAAGCCTGTCCTTCTCTTTCTGTCTATCTCTAGTCCCTGTCTGTAATAAAAACGCAGCAAAGGCAGGGGTTAATTCAATGTTTGTGTTTTTAAATTTGGTTAAATCTAGTAAAATTGTTTCAATCTAAAGCAAATATGCTCGGTGCTGTCACATGAGCGCTCGCAGAACAAGGACGGGCGTTGTAAAAAACATTTTATTTCAAACCACTGACACAGAAAAATGTTTTTATTCTGAAGACAAAGAAAAGTGCCTTAGGAATGAGCGAAATTCCTTTCTCTCCTCGTAGGATATGACTCCTTATTTCCTTGGCGGGGTGCAGAAATAGTGACCAAAAAAGAGAGAGACGGGGAAAATGAGAAAGAACAAAAGAGAAAGGGAGGGCACGGCGTGTTTAGTTGAAGCATGTTTGCATGAGGTCAAGCGTCTGACCCCGTGCGTTGCTAGAGACCTGCGGTTGAACCGCTTTCCTCGCTTCTTTACGCTTTCATCTTTAGCTCCATAACTCGAGTCTGTGTGCGCTCAGCCCCCGCCACCTTTTGATTCCTTTAATTCAATTTAATACATAAACAAATACATGAAGGGAGTGAGGGAGGGCAGGAGAGCGAGATGAAGGGAGAGGGGAAGGATGAGAGGATGAAAAGAAGAGGAGACTTGTCTTGATTGTAGCTCATAAAGCTCTCATGGCTCGGCGACGAGAGGCCACCATGCTTTTTCTGAAGCCTTAGTCATAAGTCTCCATGCTTTCATTCCGCCATACTTTATAATCGTGCCGTTAAAAGATCCGTCGTCATAATTTAGGCATCTTAATTTCAAAGTAAAATATTGTTGTTATTGTAGAATACTATTCTCGGATATAGATCTTACCTTGCCTCCATGTGCCACGTTAATCTTATGATTTATCGTCCCATGATGCTACACAGCCTTTTGTATTCGAAAACGCTGTCTGCATACTTTCTAAATGGCAGCCTGCTTCTTTTGAATAAGTCATTAAATTGTGACCGTTAAAAAAGTGTTCTGAATGCGTGCAGAATTAGTATAATTCAGACGCACCACATCCATCTTTGTCATGTGACATGTATCCTTTCTTGTGGCCACATTAAATGTGCGTTTTAAAATCTCACTAAGTCCTTCTCTGGATACTGTGAATTTGAACACGTGTAACTCCGGTTCAACTCTCTCTCAACGGGATTTGAGCATGATGTTTTTAACATGGGAGGCATTCGTGCTAACAAGGAGCAAAAGATGCTAACGTTTACCCTCACAGCACTTACTAGCTGGCCTCTGTTACATATATGAAAGCACTGCAGTAAGAGGATATGTTTTTGCTATATTTTCTACTAGATGCATTAAAAAATTGGGTCCAACTTTATATTGTGTCCCTAATACCTGTGTACTTCCATAGTAACTAGATGTGTATCTACTATATAACCACAGTGTAAGTACACACTGGTACATAGTATCTACAGCTGTAATATTTTCGTAACTTCACACACGTAACACCCCTCAGAATGGTGTGTGTAAGTACAAATGAGTAACAGGACTAACAGCACTTTTTGGTAAAGTGCTACACTTTATATTAAATAGACAATCGCTATGGATTTATCATGTAATGACTCTGATGTTACACAGCAGCAGCAGTAAGTTAGGCTTTACATAGAAATTGTGGTT
>JAUCMS010000012.1:2481536-2507874 GCA_032357445.1 Enteromius radiatus | reverse complement strand
TATTATGTAAAGAAAAACTTTTATTTTGGATGCGATTAATCGCGATTAATCATTGCCCAGCACTAATATATATATAACGTATATAAAGTAAAACCTTTATTTTGGATGCGATTAATCATGATTAATTGTTGCCCAGCACTAAGAAAACTGCATTAACGCCTGTTTATAGCGTGAACCAATATGCACCATATAAAACCAAAATGAATACAAATGGTGCATTAGCACATTTGTTTGTTTGTTTGTGTTTTTCATGGATAATATTATACTTCATAGATCCACAAGCAAGATATCGTTGCATAATTCCTACTCTTTCACTCGCTGTTTTCGAAAAATAGCAGTGTGCAGTCTATACAGTGGAGTATTTGTTCAGTAGTAAGCTAGTATTCCACTCTGAACATGGCCGAACACACATATACTTAAAAACAGACCACTTATATGAAAACACACATGTGGGGACGGAGAGGACAAGGACACACGTGGAACCACGCGAGCACGTCACAGTGCCTCAGCCTCTACACTGAATAAAGCTTCTCTTTTTCTTTCTCCCGTCTCTCTGACGCGGCCCAATCCCTTTATTATTTTGGGGAAGACAGCTAGTTCCCTCAGGAGTGCCCTGTTTGAGTCCGTTAAATGTTTCATTCTCTGGGAGCCTGGCCAAAGCGAACAGCACACACACACACAACCAGAAAAGCCCAGTGGCATCTATAACTGGCAAACACACAGCAGGAATGCTGTTGAACAGTTACAGTCGGCTATTGCTACAAACACAGGTTTTTTCATCAGTAAGGCAGAATATTGCAGATCGACTTCATGAAGGATTATCTGCTCACTTTTTTATATATATCTTTGCTAAGTTTCCAGATAAAGAATATGTGTAATTTTTAATTAGTCTAAATGAAAATGCTAATTCATTCTTCACCACTAGGTGCTGCCTTAAGAGCGATAAAATAGCGGTTTCCCCGGTAACGGCTGTAAACAAAGCAGCACTGTGTTCACAAACGCTGCTTTATCAGGCATATATAAACAGGACAGATGAAATCAACCAATTACTGCAGATTAGCATCATGCAAAGAAGGGGTTTGTTGACATATCAGCTCTGTATTATTTAGCTATAAAAGTAATGTTTAATTAAAGTAGTAAAAGCTCAGATAATTTGGTCTTTAAAATATGTGATAATTGATGAGTTCACACTGAAATATTTTCAAAACCTATGGATTCAACAGGAATCATTTTCCCAAATTTGTTAAACTGGAGCTTTGATTGAGCTAATCAATGTTTATTTTACGGGAATAAAATCTTAAATTTATTGTGTCATCATATAAAGCAATCATGCCTCCTTCGCAGATTTTGTTTAACACTCTCAAATTGGATGGATTAACTTTTACACTGTTTTTATAAACTTTCCGAAGCGTTGATATTTTGGTGGAATTAACCTTCAACGGAGGGACAGATATCCATTGGTTTTCATTTAAAAAATTGCTTAAATTGTCTATTTAAATCCCATTTGTTTGGCAAAACTTGATGAGGAGTAAATAACAGATTTTTTTTACATGTTTGGTTGAACTGGACCTGGCTTTCGAACAGATAACACTGAAGATTAATCAGGTCACTAATAGACTGATACCTCACCAAGTGACTAATGATAGAATAGAATAGAATAGAATAGAATAGAATAGAATAGAATAGAGGGGGGTGTGATCATTTGGGTGGGGGATGGGTATATCTGCACTTGTGCAAGAGTCCGTGTTGACCTGAAGTCGGCCTTCCTCAGCATGGTCTGTGCTGTTGTTGGGTCTCTCTCATTAACTGTTGGCTGAGCTGATGGTTTCCTCAGTCGCTGCACTGGGTTAAATAGCTTGAAAATGAGACCGGGGTTAAAAGCTGTTTCCTGCAAGCCTCAGCTGCAAGCACATCTGTGGGAGAAGGCTCCAAACTGCCCCCCACGTGTTTGTTCATGGACTGGACTGATTGCCTTTCCTTCCTCTTCTCCCTCTCTCTCTCTCTCTCTTTCTTTTTTTTTTGTCTCAGTTTCTTTCTCTCCCACCTAAAACTTGCTGTCCTTTTGCTTACTTTTCCTTTGGCTCCAGAAAGACAAGCCAAAAGCAAGGGGGTTGAGTAGGTCAGAAGAATAGGAGAAGACAGGGACAGCAAATTCGTCCATCTAAAAGCAGTCTGTACAGTATGGCTCTTCGCATTTGCATGTGATTGGAACCCTCCCAATGTTTGGAGACTGTTGTCTGGGTCAAACCGAAGCACCCCGGGGGGCTTATATGCCAACAGAGGTCTCCTTCTTCCCCAGACGGACGAGCACTTAGCTTGTGCATCTGATATCGCTTACCTTCTAGAGCTCAGCGATGCCTAGGTGAAATTCCCTCTGACACTTTGGTAAATGGAACAGCGTATCCGAGCGCTTCGGTGTTTTTCTGTTTGGCTATATGTGCATGTTTTGGCATTTGTGTGCGTTTCTCAGGTTAAACTACTTGGAAATACGATCCCCTGGAATCGGAAACATAAATGATCAAACCAGCCTGCAGCCACAGAAACATCTCTTTTTGAGAAGACGACTGACTTTCACATAACATTAGCAAGGAAGTAAACTCAGGGAAAGGATGAAGTATTAAAACTTTATTTCCTTTATTTGTGTAATGGAAAATGATAAAAACGTACAGCTCAGCAACATCGCCTTGGCTAGGATAGGTCAGTGTTTTTGTTTTTTTGTTTTTTAATCAATAACAATCAAATAATATTCATTATATAACAATGTGTTCTGAGGAAAGCGAAATAAGAAATAAAGAGTGAAAATAAATTATCATAATAACAATAACGATAATAACAATTAACCTTTATAAACATTTCTTTGCTTGTATGTCGTATCCATAGAGTCCATTCAGAGGGAATCATGCCCGAGGGGGTATTCCAGCATGTTAGGGGGGATAAACTTAGTGGTCTTCTCTCTTTCCGTCTCTCTTTCTTTGACTCCGAGAGTCCTTAACCAGAGAGTTTCTGAGAAGCAACTGCCACACAGTGAATCTGCAAAGACACATCCTCTCTTTCAGGACAGTACCAAAGTGACTCAGTAAAACGTAACAAAAAGCTAAAAGCAAAGACAGCTCTCTCTCTCCCTCTGCTCTGTCTGTGAAGGTCCTCAGTGTCTAGAAGGGAGAGGTGCTTCTTAAACACGCAAACCATCCTCTATACAAGCTGACGTGGTTGTTGATGAGATGACACCTTCCTCTGCAGTGTCCAAGCAGGAACGAACCCCTTTCGCGTCCCTCACCTGTGGAAGATTTCTTTACGGGAGGGGAGGGGGGCGCGTGGAGGTTTGCAGTATGGAGGAGCTAACGCAAGGCCCCTGTCGAGGGGGATGCGAGCGAGCGAGCGAGGGTCTTCAGTGAGGTTCGGCCCAGGCGGGAGAGCGGCTGGAGTGGTGAGGGTGGCTGAATGAGGGGTGGATGGGAGTCGGAGTGGGCAGCATGTGTCCGGAATGGCTGAACGGTGGCAGGTGGCCCATGTGTGGCATGTGGCTTGCCAGAGCACTGGCGCTGCCAAATGGAGAGGTCTTGTCCTGCATGCACTTGGAGAGCTCCTCGAAACCCTCGCCAGATCGTTTACACCTCTTGGACTTGCTGGACATCTTTCGGTTGCGTGTTTGGATGCCCTCTTTTTTCATGGTCAGTGGCCTGTTGACCTATAAGAAAAGCGATAGCGTAGGTTAATGATCAGCGCGAAGGAAGTAAAAAGTATGTTTTACATGAGCATAGATACTTTTGAAATCGGAGTTGTGAGCACAGTTACTGTGTTGGGAAGACACATCAACAGTAGAACTGTACATTAGATTTTTATTAGATGTTACAATAAAAAATAAATTACTATCTATGATATTATTAAATATCTTCACGAATATATGTGATCCTGGACCACAAGTATGGTTTCTTTGCATAATTTCTTTGCACCATCAGATACCAGATTGCTTATTTAGTCAGTTCTATATATATATATATATATATATATATATATATATTTTTTTTTTTTTTTTACAAAATCTGTGTTTTTTATTAATTAAAAAGTAGAATAGTTTTGCTTGTTAAGATACAGCGTCTATCCATGGCACCGAGAATGTTCTCTAAAATTCATTGCATAAATTACGCATTTATTAGCCGTAGTATTTACACAAATTATACATCAAAGTGTATAATGTGGTCTTTTATGCTTTCAGGGTTGAATTTCAAACGACAACTACACATCGAAAAAAGGCAATTCAGCAGCTCAGCTGTCACACAATTCAGTTTTTTTTCTCTTTCCTCCTTTGTTTCGCTCGTTTCATTAAGGTGAAATGTATTTATTCGTCTGCTAAATAGATCGCAGCCAAGCTTAACATTAAAAAGGCTAGTTTCAGACAACTCCGAATTGATAGCCTATAACTGACGCCGTATCTTGAATGGCAGACCCGCCCTGCCGTCCCTCCTGGGAATAACGCCCTCCTTTGAAACAAAGCTGGATTAATCTAAAAAGAAAACGGTCAACGGGCTCTGTCTGACAGGGAAAGCCGGCTTTGCGTCCCGGTCTCAGTCTTCCCTCTCCTCAATCGATACAAGCTGTCCGCCCACTTGACCACTTCGCTGTCACTCTCAGTGTTTGCGACTCTTAATACTCACGTTGTGGAGTTTGTAGTAGAGCCCGCAGGCGTTGCACACCGGGTCACCGTTCCCGTTGCGCCGCCACAGAGTGGTCGTGGTCGTCTGGCAGTTCGCGCAGCAGGTGCCAGCTCGCCTCGCAGCAGACTGTAAAAAAAAAAAAAAAATATTCAATGACGAGTGCTAAATTAAAACATTTATTATCCAAAACGGCAATGTAAGCATGTTTTTAACAATGCAGTGGGTAACTAAACAGGCTGTGACAATGTTAAAACCTATAATATAGCCTAATCCCGACTACACCTTCCACACGGGTGTTATTATTCTGAGGCTGCCGCGTGAAGTTTTAAAGTTTATCGACAACCAAATTTTTACAGTAGCACGAGGTCTTGTCGCACGTGGCGTATTGTCTTATTTTTAAATCTTTATTTATAGTACCAAATGCAACTGTCGAATTAACTTCATTCCTGCATCTCTATGATAAACACTGTAATATCAATCAAGGGTTGCTTGGGGTTGAAGTAAATGCATTCATGATAAGAATCTGATGGGGTGACGTATTCTGCACCAGACAGCATTTCAAACCCCTCCCCGAATAGCATTAAAGCAAATGCGGCCTGGACATATGCAATCTCTTACAGTGAGTCGCCTCCGTGTTTGGATTAATTAAATATAGCCTGCTCTGTGCATTTAAACACGCTAAATTCAATTTTCCAATTTTACCTTGATTAGAAAAGAAAAATGGCCGGTGAGATTCGTTTCACTCTGACCTGTATCTAATACATTCTGCCATATTTCAGTAAATACATTGGACAGATAATTAATTCATAACGTTTCGATACACTGCTCGCCTTTATGCCACGAATCAAACGCGTTAGTGGGCGTGGCGACTGCAAAGCCGGGTCATCAATCCTCTGTTCGCTTTTTGTCCATTACGGATCAATTTTTCACACATAATGAGAAACATTTATAAGCATACAACGCGATTTCCCCGCAGTCCAGCGCGTTTGCAGTTTGTGTTCGTTAAAGATTTAAATAATTTCTATTGAGCTTTTGTAAAAAGAGGATCTGAGTAATAAATAAAAACGCCGCTATGAATGAAATTAAACAAAACGCAGACGACAACAAAAACACACACATTCCGATACTTCGACTCAGTGCCAGTCGAGCATGACAAACAAGAGAGCAAAGAGTATAAATCCATTTATTTTCCAATCCCTGCCCCAGCCCCTTCACACATAGTGCTCTGATAATCGCTTTACAGTAGATGTCATTCGGGCCTGCCGGGGCCAGAGAAAATTCAGCCGGGTTTGTTGAAGACGGAAACACCCGGGAGCCTGGCTTCCTTATCGGGCCCGGGCAGATATCCGGATAGGAAACAACTGGATGGCCTTTGAACAGCGCTCTGAAAACACTTCAGCCCAAAATGCAAAAGCATGGGCAAGCACCCTGACTCCATGGAAAACCCTGTGGCCTTTTTTTCACCATGAGAACATATACAGAAAAGGGGGAGGAAAAATCAGCTATATAGCACCTACCACTTGCCTACTAAAAATAATAATGAACATCATTAATAAGGAATTAAATTCATCGAATTTGAACATGTCACTATTTGTAATTCAGTATAAGCTCATGGTCTCTTTTACAAACACTGGAAATAAGATTCCCTCTGAAACGCTTGTATATGTACACTCTGATGGTCACTTAGCCAAGTGAAAATTAAATTATGACACATGGCTGATAGAAAAAGACGGTCTCACTCAATTAAACTGCTTGTTGTGTCTCCAAAATGAATCTCTGTAATAATATTACATCACACTTTGAAAGACTGTGAAAATGACTCAATAACAGAGTAAAGAGACAAGAGCTAGAGATATAGGGTTTCACCCGCTAAAGGATAAAATAAGATTATGTGAACAGAAAAAAAATATAGATTATATTATTTGAAAAGTCATCTGTTTTCATAGAATCCTGATGCTGAAAAAACACTGTCATCCTGTCTAGGTATTTTATTTCAACCAACATAGAGGAATTAATAACCGAAGCCTAATCAAGTTTGACTTTTCACACATCCAAAAATAAATAAACAAATAATAATCTTCAAACTAAAAGTTTTGCTTTTTATCAATCATCTCAATGCAAAAAGCCATTTAAGATAAATTGAATCAAAAATCACACAAACAAAATCTGCTTTTAAACATCTCATCAAGATTAAAGGAGATAATCATGCTGGCAGCGATTCTAAAATGGGACCAGAATCATAAGCCAGCCACACAAAACAAAAGCTTTCTAAACACCCCCAGAAAAAAAAGTAGATCAAAGTTTTATATCTAAACAGATGCTCTCAGACAATAGTGCGGCAACAGGTTTCTCTCAGTGTGGAGTGGTGATAATTGTACCGGCATGGGCATTGGTATCAGTGACAGTATCAGAACTAGAAGCAATAATGATAGCGGGAACAATGGCAATAGTAGCAGTATTGTAACAGGCAGAGTAGGGGATCACCAGGGGGTGAGGGCGACAAACAATTCCAGGAAGATTATAGGGAAAATATAACTTTCCTGGTATTGTGCTCAGGCTTTCTGCTCAGTGCTCCTATTTAGCCCGTGTGTGGGGAACTGAACTCATTCTGGAGGGCTCATCGACTCACCAGTCTGCGCTTTGGCTTGATAAGGGGTCGGTTCTGGCCGTTCATCTTATGGTACAGGCCGCACGCGTTGCAGAGGTAGTGGCCCGTTCCGTCCCGCCGCCACAGCGGGGTGGAGGTGGCTCCGCAGTTCACACATTCACGCCCCTCTGTGCAGAATTCAAGTGGAGGGAAAGCAAAGGGAAATTTATATAATTAAGAAGTTCACACTCCATCTACAATACAGGAACACAGGGTCATGCAAAGGCACGGTCTGGGCAGAGAAAAGCAACTCCCAAGTTAATTAGACAATATCTAACATGACATCCACACTGGAATCTCTCATCTGGGCTGGATGTATTACATAATTGATATCGGAATTTGTGAACGTGCATGTGTTTGTGAATGAAATTACATTTTTGACGGTGTGAAAATTGAGCAGTGCTCTTAAGTTACCAATCTTTTCATTTGTCTGCTACAAAAGTCTTTTTTAGTTTATTTTCAAGACAAGAAAATCATTAAAATGTGAGTTAATTCTGTGCTATACATCCCCACCCCCGTTTATCAGCCAGCTGTCCTGGCTTGTCCTATCCTCAGGTGTCATATCACAGTAAAAGCACCCTAACCTGCTGGAAAGGGCTGTGCGCTTTAATTCCTCCTCACTCCCCTGAGCACCTCTCCATTATTCACATTATAATGTGAGATAGTCGCTGTCCCACCCTGACCAGAGAAAAGACTCCGCCCGGACAATGGTGCTCTTTTGAAGTGTATGTGATGTCAGTCATTTTCATTCGCTTTTCTTGATGTGGTTAGAAGTAGCCTATCACTAGCATTTTACTGAAACTTGGTGCTGGGAGTGTTAGGTGAAAATGGGCCTGCAAATGGGGTGAGTAAGTAGAAACGGTTCACTAATGCACATTTCCAATTTGTAAAATAAATTAACTTCTTTTTTTTCAGTGTTCAATCATGTTTGTAGGACTGGTTTAATTGTTTACACTGTATCTCTTCAGAACACAATTTAGTATGAAGATCAAAATGGTATCATTTGCCACTGCACATAACAATATTTTCAGAACAAGATATTTTCCATGTCATATGTTGGCTAAATAAATAAATAGCCTACATAAAACGTTCAAATAATTATAAAGGCATACTGAGGTTAATAATAATAATAATAATAATAATAAAAACACAATGAAGCAACTTGTATTTACACATTATTTTTTATGTCATATAATAATAATAATTACACATAAGTAACATGTGTAACATAACTGCAATGTTTTAAATAATGTATCGAAATTAAGTTCGTGTCGTGCATAAATAAGCACACAAACAGCAGGGTCCTTTCGCCTATGTAGGCCTGTCCCGCCGGGGTTTTGTTAGTATTGGGGTCGTGGGAGTGCGGAGGGGGAGTATGTCGTGATTTGTTCAACTGAAGGTATACAGGATATGACTGGAGCCAGCGCGTCGTGACTCCTAAACGTTTTAGGCGTAATAAGAGCTAAATTTAAAGGAAAACACAGCGTGAGGCATCACGCAGCCCCCCAAAATAAAATCATTCGACTTCAGGCCTAACCAGTAAAAGAGTAAACGAAAGAAAAAGCTTTTTTTATTATTATTAATTATTTTATGTTAATAATTACAGCCAAAAGGTCTGTAAAAGCTCAATGTTCAATTCTCTATGCAAACCATTCATTTGATAGTACAATTTGTTCAACCATTCGTTAACTGGATCCCTTGCAATATGTTATCATAATGTTATACATATTTGTTTTAACTTAATAATTTATGTAATTTTAACTATTTGAAATTTTTTACCAATAGTTAAATTCAGCATAGCCGAAAAATGCAATAAACATATATATGGTGTAACTTATATAGGCTAATATGTATATTCTGTGTTAAAGTTATAGACGATCGATGTGTGTGGAGCACTAGTGTTTCGAGTGTTTACGCAGTTGTCTTTAGTTAGTAGTTTATGTATGACAAGCACTGTTTGTGTCTTGGGAATGACACCTTCCAGTTGTGTGTATTTTGGTGAGGCATTTTTTAAGAGCGGCAGAAACCTGCCGTATATGTCATAATTCAAAAATGGTGGTATAGTGTTGCCTCAAGGGAGATTCCTAAAATGGCAGTCGAATTCAAGTAATTAGACAAAAAAAAACAAAAAACATAACATTAAAATGTTGTGTCTGGAAAAAAAAATAAAACATGATAGTGGAATTTTTTTTTTCTCAGAACGTCTCTTCAGCATTACACATATTATTATTAATAATAATGTTACATATGCAAAAAATAAAAAAGCGCTCCCTTGGCCAATGTTTCTCTAAACATGTCTATCTTGCTACTCTTTACTTCATGGTCGAGTCAGAGCTAATGAAACTCACCTGAGCACGACCGCGTCTTGCTTTTGCATTTAGGTGTGAAGCTTGAAGCGGATCCACTGAGGAGGGTACCAGGATGAAACAGACCGCCGCCGTACTCGTGTGGCGCGGGAAGAGAGTATGTTGGGTAGGTGGGGATGGGATGGTGCGTCGACGGTGTTTGGGCGCTCATAGCCAGGCTTCCCCGAAGAGGACTACATCCCTCCATTTTCATCCCATCAGCGATGGACACTTGGTACTTGATGGACTCCTTTTCGTCCATTCTGGCAGTGGTGGAGGTCGGAGAAGAAGGGCCGGGGTCCGGTGAGACGTCTTTCGGTGGGGTTGGGGGGAAATTGTAGAGGGGATGTGGACTGGAGTGAGTTGCGGATGTGAGGGAGGAGACGGGAGCGGTGCTGGAGCTGCTGCTGCACGGGTAACCGGCGCTGGCGGGGTGCAGGCCAGGCTTGCTGAAGTGACTGACCGCCCAGGCGTTGTGGTGGGCGGCGGAGAGCGCTGCCTTGCTGCTGTCCAGCCAGGGAATACCGGGACTGTGTATGAGGTGTGGTCGGCAGACCTGACTTCCCGTGAGACGAGCTGAGAAATACACGAAAGAAACAAACATTAAGCTCGATCCGAAATGAAAATGACCAGCAACACTTCTGCTGACTCCAAAATGTCTAATGTTCACTTCTCACCTGTTGACTCCTTACTCGAACAATACAAACTTGACATTGAGATCAAATAAAAGTTAAATTTCAATTATGCAACACACACATAACCGCGGCTGATGATTCACCCTTTCAGTTCAAACTGCAAGCGGACACTTAAAATATATTTTCCTTCGCCTCGACGTGATTTTCCCAACAAGAAGCAGACGTAAAATCTCCTCAGGAAACCGAAAAACACACAACCTTTTAACGAAGCCTTCTCACAGCTTGTTGTTCGCACAAATTACACACTTGAACTAAGAAGTTGATCAGGAATTTTTCGTTTTGATTTGGCATCCGGGAAGTGCCTTGATCCCCCTCTCTCTCTCTCCCTGACACGAACTTCCCTTTCCTCATCAAGTCATTCGCTGGACATTTTCTTTTTCTTCTTATCTTTACATTTCAACACGCACCTCATGGAGATGACAGTTCAAGCCACAGAGAAGAAATCCGATATCTAACATTTTTGACACATTTTGTCATCGTTTTTCTTGGATAATTTGTATGCTATCTTTCAGAAACACAGTACGCATAGGTAATACGGCTCTGTGCAAAACAACAACAAAAACATTTACATCAGCATATATTTAGTTAAGTATCGAGACGTCTCAGCAATAAAAAAAAGTCTCTTTAGGCCGCGCTACGTTTCACTTCAAAGCCCGTGAGAGTAAAACTCATCGAAATCTGTCACGCACAACACAGTTGTACTAAATATTTAGTTTTACATATGCCAAATATAATCAACGATGTCGTTTATTTACTACAATTTTTTAAAGCACAACACTAGCCCATACAGCCCAGAACCACGTAAACAATGTATTTTGCCATAAACATGGACAGGATTTTATACTGATGTTAAATATAAACGAATAAAATATATATATTTAACAGTAATAGTAACAATGGGCCTATATTACACACAGCTTCACAAATAAGTTCACATTTAGCACTTAAATAGCCTATTAAATAAATAAACAAATAGTAGCACAGGCTATTACTTATAATTTTTTTTCCTGATAAATGTAGACTAGAAATATTCCTAGGAATTTGCATAATAAAAGATGCATAAAATACATATTCTTTCATCAAAACATCGTGTGTAGCTTACTATATTTGACGTAAAAAAGCATCTTACCGTGTGCTTGTCCGTATGATACTCTAGCCCGAGAATTGGAGTAGTAAGGGTTCCCCTGCGAGTCCAAGTGATTCAAGAACACATCCACCTCGTCCGGGGGCAGAAGAGGGGCCATGGGCTCCATGTAATTGTGTGCAAGCCCGTGATGATGGGACTCTGGGTGCTGGCCGTTGAGTACCGCATGATGATGGGCCATCCATCGAGACTGATCGGCCGCAACCTCCATGACTAAATTGTCCGCGCTCCGAAAATGTTTCGGGAAGTTTTCTAGATGTCTACTGAAAACCCTTCGGAGGCTAACAGACCCAGGAGCACCACTGTGGTCCTTTAAATTATTAAAATATATGACGTGAGCTTACTGCTTCAGTTGGTGATTCCCTATTCACTTTTTGCACATGCCTTTATTTTTGGAGAAAAACAGGTCCTGCTTCTTTGCTTTCAACAATGCTCAGGAACACCTGTGAGAGAACAAGAAACAGATGTATCTCAGTTTTTTTAACGTTAAGTACATTAAGATCGTTATTTCGTACAATATATTGCCTATGAGCTTTATCGAAAAGTGAGTGGCAAAGGAAAGTCGCTGCATTACAGGCTCAGGCGTAACGTTACGCAATTTTAAAGAACTAAGTACTCACGGCGCAAAGTAGCATTTCAGCACTGCAATCCTCAGTTTATTTTTCCCCGTGTTATTCACGTACAAAGAACGTTAATCCTCAAGATGTCTGCTGACATTCGTAATTCGCCACTGGTTTAAATTGTCCACAGCCCGATTGTTAAACTCTCCCTGAAAAAAAAACTCTGCGGCTGTCCGGAGCGGAGAGAAGTCTCATTAATGAATTGTGCCTGTGTACTGTCGGATCTGGCGCCAGTAGATTCCATATCTTACGAAGATGGGCGGGGTCACGGGCTGGCAGTGATGGCTCTGTTAACCAATAGCAGATCGCGAAGACTGCCATTGGCTCGGACATCACGCTTCCCGATCTGCCAAGGCGACTATCGGCCTAGTGCTCCACATTCAGAGAGCTGAGAGACTCATCATTCAGCGGAGCAATTTATTCAGACCTTTTTTTTTTTTTTACTTTTATTTAGAGCTTCACACTGGTGATGTGTGATAATGTTGTCTTTTTTACTTAAGACTAAGAGTGCAAAATGAACTGCAGTTATAAATGTGAAGTCTCATAGTCAGTTTATCCAGACCAAAAAATAATAATAATTGTATAGATGTTGTAAAAATATTATTAATATATATATATATTATAGTAGATTAGGCCTACTTTAAAACAGTGCCCACCAGCAATGACTTTAACTTTCTCTATTGATAGCCTAAAAAGAAGGGTTTACTGCCGTTATCATAAATGTTTGTTAAAGAATTTATTAATGTGATTAGGACCTGTTGCCTGACCATTAACGTTTGCTTAAAACAACAAAACCTGTATCACTGAAGTGTCACATGCGATATATGCCCAATGCAAACAAACACAAGTCCTGGCACCTCCAGGCATTAATTGGGGCGGAGTATTTTATGGTCTCTAAATTGGGGGCTATTGTTCTTGCGCGTCTAATTGTTTTAAATTAGTTGTCACCACATTCTTCTTGTGAAAACACTGTCTTTGTATGCTGTTTCAAGCGATCAAACGTCACTTTACATATTAATAGCGGGCCCGTCTCTTGGTGGTGCCGACAGGTCGCATGGGCAGGTCCAAATAGAGCCAATTGGTGGCCATTAGGGCAGCTTCGTTGATTCTTGCTTACAATTATCTCGTGGCAAAACAAGCAGCAGACTAGCCCACCGCAGGCAGAAAGACAGAACGTCGCCAATTAGCTTGATAAGCGTTTAGATAAACTGTGGATACAGGTTAGTCGACTGGCTTCATTTGCATTTCGAGTTTATAGCTTTCACCTCTCAACCTTAAATATGCTGTCTATCCTATTCATTGAAGAAAAGTTATCTTTCCTACTCTACACGTTTAAAAATGTTTGTGAATTCGTGCAGCTGAAACTCCAATTCACACACACACATAGGCTATATATATATATATATATATATATATATATATATATTTTTTATATATATAAAATATTACTTTTTTAAGAATAACAGGTAGTCTAATATAGATAAGTTATACCTAGAAACGTGCTCCTCTGGATAGCTGCTTCTCACCTTTGGTAGCTCTGTGGCCTCAAACTGCTTGTAGCAACGCTTTGTGTATATTAATTATTCATTTAGCTTGTCTGGTTTGATCAGTCAAAGAAAACACAAGATAAACTTGTCTACCAGGGTGCTCCAGTTCGTGCATTACTTTCTTTCGAGAAAGACTGTTTTGGTCATTTTGCTTTTTTTAACGGATTAATACTTTTTACACCAAGGTTTAGCTTCAATTGCGTTTTAATTAATTTTGTACACTTTAACGCATCCATCGAAATAATTATGGTGTGTCTGTCGGATAATATGTATTTTTATTATAATTATTATTATTATTATTATCTGTGCGCTCCCTTTCTGAAGCAACAATGACTGACAGGCAATAATTGAAGCGCGCGCTCAGAGCCCCTACCGGCCGCCACTCTGACGCCGTGACCTGACGTCACTGTATCTCGGTAAAGGAGGAGAAAAAACATATATGGGCTACAAAATACTTTTCCTAAGCTATCTACAATATAATGCACTCAGCATTGAAGACTTGTCATGCATTGTGTGTTTTCAGTTGCTAAATAAATAAATAAATGATGCAAATAAATAAATAAATGAAAAGCTTTATAATCAATTCAGGCACCTCCCTGAGCACTTCAACAGAACTTCAGTATCAGATGCTTAAATCCCTTTTTAACACACTAGACACTGATTCTGGCCTTGGCCCTGCACGTCACAAAAAGCCCTGGCAGCCCGAAGCCAACAAATTAGAATGTACAGGATAATATGATGCTTGGTTTTGCAATGTAATGATCCATTTTACACATGTCTTACATTCAAAAGGTGCAATACCACATTATGCAGACTTAGATGGAAGTTGATATAATCTCAAGGGCTCTAAAATGTCCTCTTTGTCATAATCAAAAATAATGGCCTAAACAAAATGAGTCTTGAGGCGACTTGAGGCTACTCCTAATATTATGTTAAATACAGTGGCACATGCAAGTTGTAGGTGTTACACTGCTCAGCCAGGCTATTAAAGTAAAAAATAAAATAAAATAGTGGATTTTTGGAACGTATTCAAATGTTATATTTATTATCTAGCCTATTAATAATACACAGTAAATTATTTCTGTAGAAATGACAGTATTATTCGCAGCTGTTTGCCAGTAACTTACTGTTATTTACTGGAGACAGTTTGTTCAAAGATAAATGAACATTAAACATTAGAAAATATCTGTCCTTACAGACAAAATAAATAAAATAACAGCCTCATGCAAAGCATTTCTGGGAACCAATATCAGAATAAAACAGAAAAAGGTTGATGAGGATTTCTGTTTCCCAGAATGCTTTTTATGAGTCTTTTTTTAATAGTTTTATTCAGTAAAGATAAAATACTTGTTTTTGTGTATTTATATTTAAATAAACTGTTGCCAATACATTTGATAAATATAAATCTACAGTAAGTTACTGACAACCAGCTGCATAACTACAGCAATTTTTTAAATATTTGTGCAGCATTAAACTGTGTAAATGTATATTTTAATGGTATATATGCCGTCCCAGGTGTAGCTTAGTTGCGCGAAATATAGGCTACTGAGTGATTTTCTAGCTAGCTCCACGCCATCGCAACCAGTTTTAACACTGATAACGACCCTTGGTTTAACTCACCTGAGGCTAAATATTCTTTAGAGAATACCTAAACTAAATACCTGTGGTAATCCAGTTGCTCTCAATGTTAAAACAAAAGAGTCTGTCATTTTGAGGACTTAGCATTTAGGCTTGGATTTTTTACCCCCGGCTGCACGAGGACTCTAACTCACCCTTCTTTACACGTACGTGTGTGTGTGTGTGTGTGTGCGCGCGCGCGTTTGCAGATTCAGACTTTATTTCTTATGTAGCACAAGTTGGGTCGTCCACCATGTGTGACTGTGACGACGACAATGACATCACGTTTGTGATGTCACATTAATTCGCTTTAAATTAATTGCATCAAAAATAATGGCGAGCGCTGGAAACAAGCTCCGCGAAAATGGAGGCAATCATTCCCTTAATTAACAGGTGCCGTGAAATGGCTTTGCCAGCTCGTTCCCTCACCGCGCATTTATCATTCTCCGTGGGGTTAAAAGAGGGCAGGAGGGGGCAGAGAGCGGCGCAGAAGGGTTTGTGAAGATAAGCAGGCACTGGGATATAGGGGGAATGACACAGACCAGCTGAAGCGGTATTGTCCTTTACTCACGGGTAATTAGATTGTGACAGGGCACCCGGGAGCAGACACAAGCACAGGCAAAGTCACAAGCCTTCTGTCCTCTGCTGAAGCATGGATAACAGGGATTGAAAGCAAAGCGTTTCACCCTTTTTTCATTTCATACAACAATCCACATTATTTCGCAGCAAAGTCTCATACTTGTGTATGCGTTAGCAGTATTAAACGATGCCCCATAGCTGCTTTTATTCTAACGTGCAGCTTTTTGTCTTGTGCGACTTAAGGGGTAAAGTTCTCATTTTGAGTGATAGCGTTAGTTTAGTCGGAAAATGATCCTGTGGCAGTCATAAATCTGAAGGGTGATGACAGCGCGCCCGCCCTCCTTTTGTGGTTGACAGCTCTTGAAGTCAATGATTTAAATAAACAGCACAGGTGGGCTAATGCAAGGCTCCTTGGGGCATTCCAGAGAAAGCTAATTCCTCAACTCACACGCATCACATTCGCTTTCACGTTTATAAGCATTCAAAATAAAGAAATACAAATAAATAATACATTAATTCATTTTTTTTACAGGCTACTTCATACGATTTTTGTAACCTATGCCAGTTAATGTCAAAATGTTATCCTCACATCCCACATTTCAGCATGCATTAAATCTTAAGTGCTCTTTTTTATTTTTCTATGCATTATTTTATATAGCCTAAGTCGTAAAATTGTATTCGTTTCATTAACAATCCCTTGTATTATATGAGTTCAATTGCATTTTAACATGTTTACAAAAATATACATTGTCAAACAGTTAGTTATGAATAAAATTAGTAAATAAAAATGTTTACAAACATTATAATATAATATTCATACTATTAACACACACGAACATTATATATATATATATATATATATATATAGGCTACATAAACAAATATGAAGATGAAGACGTGTAACAATCTCTGTCGTTTTAGTCTTTTCTGTTATAACTCAAAATGCACGCAGTCGTGCAAAAACGGATTTAGTAAAAACAATATGACTTATAATAACATTTGTTTTGTAATTTATTATTATTCAGTCATACTAAATGCATTTTATTATATTTATTATAACACATTTCAAACTACAATAATTCTTTTGATTAAAAATGGGATAAAACGCAGTCCCTAACACAGCGTAATTAGCCCATTTTGGACTTACAGTACTCTTTATAAATACCTCGCTAAAACGCGTGAATAATCTCTTCGTTTTACTCGACTTTACGCTCGCTGTGTCGAATGATAACCTACGCAAAACGCGTCTTACCAGTGTTTATGATTAGGCTCTCTCCTCTTGACATTTCGCAGAGAAATGTGTCCTGGGGCCAATTCCGTGTGGCACAGTCTTTGAAGGAAGAGTAGCGGTGATTCGTTGTGCTCTACGAAGCGCTGAGGCTCTGGGCACAGTCCTCCCTTGCTGGCGATGCCAACCTTTCCAGACAGTCAAGCGTCTTTCCAGAATGCTTTCGCTGAGGATCTTTCTTCAGTGACTTACGGTGTGGTGTAGTGTCTGACACCTCGTACTCTATCTCGTCTCACTCTCGCTGTCTCTCTCTCTCTCTCTCTGGAAACAGCGAAACTTGAGGCACAAAAGTAGGGCTGCTGCAACGTAGCCGTGCGTCAGCCAATCTGGTCTTCCGGGTCGTGCTTTGATGGTTAAAAGCTGTGCTGAAGCTGTTATGTGTGGTGTGTTCTCACTCGTATAATTATGAAACAAGACACAGTCGCTAAAGGCTTTGTGCATAGCTCTTAAATTTTGACCTTCCCATAGACAAACAACGCGGACACTGTCACTCTTATTAGACTTCATTTCTGTGTTTTTTTTATTTTTTATTTGATATTATATAGGGTTGCAGAAATGATTATGGAAGCTAACCCCACCATACATAGTAAAGCAGACCGATGCATTTGCATATTTTATTATTGCAGTTCTTATTTAGCCTAATCACTGTGATGTTGCAGGTGTGCGCGCCTGAGTGTTGTGAATATGTACATTTTTACTTTTAACGCCTTTAGGCTTCCCATCTTAATGAATTCTATCCCTCCTTGATCTTGTCTATAACATGTTGCGACGTTGCGGTCGACCTTGCCTTCCCCCAGCCCAGCCAGTTTTAACTCTCTCACACATAACACCAACTTTTAAAACATGCAAAGCCTTGGTAAATCTCTGGCACGAGACCGTGGGCTCGCGTGCAGCGGCTCAGGCAGGGCAGGTGCAGCTCCAGCCTCTCGCGCCCGGCTTCCCCCAAGAGTGCACGCGCACAATGAGAGCGCGAGAGGAGTGAACTCTGACAGAATTAATTGCATTATATAGAATGATCAAAATAACAATGTCCGATGCCAGCTATTGTTTTGCATTCATTCAAGGGACCACGAGCGGTGAAGGATTCAAGTCAGTCAAATCAGAAACCACTTCTTTTGGCTGCTGCAGTGATGGTGAAATAGCGGGCCTGTAGGATTAGCTCACGATAAAATCAAAATTCTACGAAATCCTCGGTTTTCCCTTTGTCTTGCACTTATCAGTATAACAGATTTGGGTTTTTTTAAAGACAAGTGTTTGGCTACTCATTGACAGAGTTTCCGGCAAACGTGGAAGAATCGTTTTGTAGCCTATTGTTTATCGGTTTGAGTGTTTCAGCTATCAGTCCTATCACTTTGTGAGGATATGTCATGACACAAGTTGGCATGTCTTGCCATAGCCAACTGAATCATTTCTTATTAAGTATGACAAGAGAATATTCCTAAAACAGACCCTTTCTTACATTTCTGGTTGCTGACAGCGAATCAAGTAATTTTGGAGGAAACATTTCTGGATGCTTTAAGCTTAAGCTTAATTTTCGTTCAAAAAATATTAACCCCTTGTAACTTTTGCCCCAAGAGATGTAAACTCTTTATCAAAAATCAAAGAAGTAAATTAGGAGTAATGAAGAGTGTGATATTGCTTATTTTAATAACACTTTAAATGTCTTTCTAAATCTCTTGCTCGTTTAAATCGAAGTAAAATAAATCTCATATAACTAAGAGCATAATTCTGTCACGATTAATTAAACGTAATTTAACATTGTTATTATTGTTACATATTTATTAAAATGTTTAAAATATGAAATATTTCTTAAAAATAAATAGCCTAAGGATTTTAGCATTAGTATTAAAGATCTTAGCAAAGCGTCTTTTGTCATGTTAAGAGCGTTAAGAGCAGTAGGTGCTGGGCTTACTGGAGCTTTGCAATCAGACCAGAAGAAGATGCGCACTCATGATGCATGCGAGATAAGCGCTTATCAGTCTCGAGCTTGCATCTCCAGCGCATTAAAGAAAAGAAAAAAATCCTACTTTAGACTAATAAAGGTGACTGCCAAGCGCGCAGCTCGTTTCCAGCAGCACACTGTGGCAGACACGGTGACATTTCCATTTCACGTTGTCCATCAAAGGCGCAGCGGAACCGCGCATAGCTGTCTCTGAGTCTGATCTCACTGCGTCAAAGTGCGCTCGAGAATCCGGCTCATTTTACCCTGGAAAACAAGTGCGATCCCTTTTTATTAATGCTAAATAGTGAATGGCAAAGCCACGCTTTTTATAGCACATTTATTCCGCAATTTCACAACCTTTTTCTGTTTCTATTTTTTTTTCTTACATTATTCCAATCACATTATTACTTTTTTAAGGGCTCTAAAGTTATTATTTATATATGCATGCATCAGATGCCAGGGCCCTCTCCTTCCGATTATTACCGGGGGTAATATTTCATCGGCGTGAGGCAATCTTTGTTCTTTGTGAAGATAATAAATGGCCTAATCGTTATCAGCTTACCGCTGGAGGTGTCAGGACCGAGCGAGGCTGGAAACAGGGTCCAAAGTGGCGCTGAATAAATTGGTGTTTCTTATCTCTCTCCCCCAGATTATCGCCGCCTTTTCAAACCGCCACAACAAATACATTCAATGCATCTAATGCATCATTTGAGGGGGAAGATCGCCGGGGTGATAGAGACAGATAGGCTACCCGAAGGAGAAATATTTACACATTTAACGTGTTCGGGCCAATATTAGCTGGGGTTTGAGCGAGTTTATTGGACGGGCCGAGGTAGGCTACACACGCTTAACATATCAATGCAGCCATTATCATTCATATTGTAGAGCTACTGTTGATAGTATCTGCGTGATTATTCTGTCTTGTCATTAGATCTGTTACGTGTTGAATTAGTTGTGAAATTAGCTCGTTTCATCCAAACACTTGTTTTGCCTTCTTTATCCGGTGGATATCAGCAGTATCGTTACCCACCTTTCTGCACGTCTTTCTTATGGCAAATAAAATCAATAGTCCTATAAATTAATTGGAAGACAGCAAGCTGAAAACACTTGGCCCTCGCTACAACGCGTTGCAATAGCCTAGTGTGTATGTTAGTAATTACAAAAAAACAATAAGAGGCAGATTCTTCTTGTTAGATTTATAATTAACAATAATTTGCATATAAATCAAAAAGCACGTCAAATGTAACACGGGAGTCACTAAAAACAAAAATAGGAATATTTGCTGTTTAAAATATCTCTAGGCCTTTGGTCAGAAATGATTTTGCTTTCAGTGGAAATGACTCTGATCAGTAGATCTAGAGTTATCTACAGGAGTAGAGCTGCCGTTTAGTGTCCTGTAACTGAATATCAGCCCGTCCATTAGGCTTTAAAACAGCGCTGATCTCGTTTCATCACTAATGAACGTCTACAAGTTAATTCCATTAAATCGCTTGTCCTGTAAGTGTAGGCCTACACGTCATAATGCATGAGAAGAATTAAAAAAAAAAATCAGTTCAACTTTATTTTACATTTCTTCACGCCGACAGACGACTAAAAAACTGCAACCAACTAAAACCCACTGACTTAACTGTTTTCAAGCGAAATTTAATTAAATTTCTGATTTAAAAAAGTTGAAAATCTGCAATCACACGAAACATTATTGGCTAATTGAAGTTACACACAACGTCAAATGGAAACAATCATGTTTTTATAGCCTAATTAACGAAACAAATGTTATTTTAATAAGAAAGCGTAACTTCTCTATTGTATATTGTTGATGTTGAATTTAAAAGCTGATTGAGATCCAATTCGGTAGCCCATCTCTGCTTGTTTTATGAAATGCACAACTGCGCATTGCGTTCATTCATGTCTGCAGTGATCATTTCTAGTTTGGAGGAGATGCTGGACTTTGTGCAGTAGCCTATACACGGTTCTACCGAGAGGCCCATTCTGCGCGTAAGAATGGATTGCTTTTGCTAAACCGTGCTCGAAGTGAATTTTGTTATTTTAGAGAAAAGAAACAGGTTTCCATTTACAAGCGAGAGAGGAACACTGTGCATGTGAGTGACACTTATGACAAAAAAAGCGCCTTTTTCCAATATATACAAACTCCCCTTTTAATAAAGCGGCATCTTCACGGGCGCGCGCTCTCTGATGGTCTCCACGGCAACTCAGATAACGGAGCAGCCGTTTTCCATATCTGCACCAGAGTCTATTATACCCCAGGATTAGCTCGTTTTCCAAAAAGGTCAAACACAAAGTCATGAAACCTGGTATTTTCACCCTTGCTGCGAGTCACTGCATATTAACTCGCATAACATTCGCTCCTCTGTCAGTTCATTTGGCTAATTTCATCAGGATAATGGCTTTTTTTTTCTGAGTCGAGTGGAAACTCTGGAAATAAAACCTGTCTACACCCGTTTTGTGTTGGAAAAATAAGTAGCTCGCAATGAACGAAATGACTGATTACATTAGCCTACATCGAACCATTTTGCTTTGTGATATAGTGACCTCTAGTGGACAGATGCGATATGTTCAGCTCCAACGATACTTTTGAGGGGACATGATGCTAATTATAGGCGGGCTGTAATGGTTAAAACAAAAGGTTGAGAGGGTATTATATTATATATATATATATATATATATATGTATAATGTGAAGGGTGCCTAATGATTGCGCGAAACCAGCTTTAATTACTGACAGAAATTTCTTTAGGAAACTGAACTGAACTACTCATATTTAATACTAATATATTAACTACGAGTGGAAAACCATGTGTAGCTACATTTTGTAAATCAAACACAAATAAAAGAGAGCAATACAGGGAGAGCGCGAGGCACATTTCATGGATGGAATGTCCCAGGTGGGAATCCCAATAGCTGCAGAGGAAGTGTGCTGAGTTTTGGCAGGAAGAGGGTGCTGGGAGGGGTGGTCCTGACTAAGGAGGGGGGAGTTTCCTGATATTCCTCTTAACTGGCTCCAGCTCGTGGGTTCTCTTCCCTTCCCCGACCGTCCACCCTCCATAATGCAAGTCCAACTCACTATCAGCCCAGCGTTCCTGCGTTCAAACCTCATCCTTCCAAAATCACTCCCCGCAATCTCCCAGCATTGTTCTCTTACCAGTGATCTAGGACTCCTTATTTACTCCTGTCATGACATCTTTATAGAACTAGAGTCACTGTACTGATTTTGTCATTGCGTAGGCTTTAAAAAATGCATTATCTTTCATTTGAGATAGATGACATTCAACAGAGAGCAAATGTTAATAACCTAATAACCTCACATCTTTCAAAATTCCTGTGCTTGTAATAATGATTTAACCCCAGTTAGTGGTTGTTTGTAGGCCCATGACTAAATAATAACCACATTATCATTAACTAAAAAAAGTACTATTGTAATGTTTCAACGTAAAAAAGAAAAAAGGTAACACTTTATTTCGATAGTTCGCTTTAGACATTCTACTAACAGTAACTTTGCAGCTACATGTCAACTAGCAGTCATTAGTCGACTGTCTGCTTAATATCTCCTAACACTTTATTTTGATGGGTCCACAACATACTAAATACTATCAGAAACTTTACAATTACATGTCAGCTTATTCTGCTAACCCTTAACCTACCCTAACAGTCTCCTCTGAGAGTTGGTAGACATGGAGATTCAAATTCATGAGGATTAGTTGACATGTAGTTACAAAGGTACCTAAATGTCTAAAGAGGACTATCAAATTGATTTTGTTCAAGTTGTTCACACAAACAAAAAGCTGGCTTGAAAGTGGCTTCTGCGTGAGCTGTACTTCATACTTCACTACTGACAAATGCAAATAGACCATTTGAAACGCTGTATGTGAACAATCTTCTCATGTTTTTGCAGCTTTAGGAGAAACATCTAAAACAAAGGGCCTCTTGCCTCATTGCCCCATAGACTGTTTAAAATTATTTATTTTATGGTATGTTTAGGTGTTAAAGTGCCTCAATAATGCATTTCTGAAAAATACCTTTTATGTAAGTGAATGGAAACATTAAATCTGAACGTGTACTGTTTATAAAGTCATTGTCCCTCAAAAGAAAGACTCGACTTTTATTTTGACATCATTGGCATATTGCCTTTTCGCATTAGTCTGAATGAAACAGCAAATTCATTCTATTATAAAAAAATGAACATGTTTATTTTACCTTGTATGCATGTCAACCTGTTGTTTGGGACACCCAAAACCAAAACATGAACCTTTCATCACCCATAATAGGCACACAGCTTGCTTGTCTTCTCAGTAACGAGTTTTGTGTGGTCTCAGGCTAGAAGTGAACTTCTGTTGTTAGAGGACAGCACGACCGGCGGCCCGACACACAACTCGGTGAAGGGGTAAATAAAGAGTGATACGGGAAGCAGCCGGGACACGAGGTCACTTCCTATCTGTCAAAGCTCAGGATTCATCGCGTGCCGGTGGGCAGCACACCTGGCCTCACCTTCACGTCCCGCTCTGACAGGTAGAGGGCAAATAGTTAATGCTGTGGAGCAGGGCAGGAGAAGTGGAGAGGGATGAAGAGAAAGCATGAAGAGAGGACGAGGTAGAGTTTGTTTTCAAGTGTCTGGGGAAGTGAGAAGGAAAAGTCTTTTTGTCTCCTCTGAGCTCTGCCTATAAGCGGAAAAAGACTGCCCTGGAGGGTTAGACTTGTGGCCAATGGGAAGTGACCTTGCCCTTCCAATCAGTCCAAGTTTGTGTGACTGTATGTATGTGTGGACAGATGCCATTCAGAAGGAATCAAATATGTATCGACATATCTGTGTGTGTCCTGGCTATCGTAGAAGTATTTTGACAGGGAGCTGGGTTGAAACTACATTTGGAGTCATGCTGAGGCAAAGAATAACACGCACATACACTCATGAAAAAACATTAGACGGGGATCTGACACAGGCATGCTTCCTCCAGAGATGACTCCTTCTCAGAGCCTGGGGTGGAGGTGCTTTGATGGGATGCCATGCGGCAGAGATCAGGGGGTCTTAAGCTCTGGACTGTAACACAAATGAGGAGGAGAGCAGAAGGATCTGACTGATTAGCACAGATCTATTATAAAAACTAAACACGTAGAGTGTTTACACTGTTAAAACAATTTCACGTTTTATATGACAAATCAGACAACTCTATGGGTTTTTTGAAAGGAGTTTTGGTCTAACATCTCAGGCGAGTCTGTGGTTAACACAAGCTCAAGGTATTTCCACGTTTCATTTTACAAAATTAAATACATCAGTACCTTATGTTGCCACAGTTCTTCTGGGTTGAGTCTCAGTTTGTCCTGTATCTTCATGTCACTCCAGACAGACTGAAGACGATCAGATCAGATCTCTGTGTGGAGCACTGGCTGTTCTCAGACTATCATCTCACTGCATTATTACAATTAATGACTAAAATAATGTTTGGAAATGGAAACCGATATTTCCAACTGACACGCCACCGCAAAAGATAGAAATAACTGACTTAAAACCACTGAAAATACTAAGTCTTGTGTATATATATATATATATAGTCCAGATTGCAATATGTTGTTGTGCAAGTCCTCTGAAAAATATAAATGATATTTATGAATTGATATATTAGAAAGTAGTGCTATATTACTCTTTATTTGATTTTACACATTTTGAGTCATACAATTTCTTCTTAAAAATGGTATAAAGGTAAGCTTTTCAAGGCCAACATGAAGACCTAGAGTACATTAATAAACACTTGTTACGTGGGACTCTTTCAAGGTTTTTGCCTGTTCTTCATCATGGATGTTTGTTTGTCATTGACCCAGTTGTTTCAAATCTATAATTTTCCACGGACCGATGATAATATTTCTGATCTGTCTAACATCAGTGGACTACGTTCATAGTCGATGTGACAAATTACACCATGTGGTTAGCCCTGCAAAAATCTCCAGCATCATTTGTTTGCAGATGTGTTTTTTATCGAATGCACTGCCATTCAGACACATTTAATACGCTTCTTTGAAGGCACTGTTTAGATTATTCTCTACAGACAGGCATACACACTTGTGCACAGGCAGCATTACTCTTTTCTATCTCTCTCTTTCTTTCTTCCGCCTGCCCCCACCTTCTTTTAGAAAGAATGTGTCTCTCGGCACCCAGGACCCAATCCTGCATTTGAAGTATCGCCGTCAGAGCTCTCCTTCCATCTTTCCGTCTCCCTCCGTGCCTCTTCCCTCCCCTCCCCTGTCATGTCTGTCTATCTGTCAGCCGGACTCATCTCCACCCCCTGCAGCTGTGAGCGGGAAACAGACCGGTCCTTTGTGTCCCTCTGTTCCTGCCGTCCCTCGTCTTTTACCGCCGTGATCACACCTGCCACCTGCACAGGGCACCACTCACCTTTCATCCTGCTCTCTCCTCTTTTTCTCTTACTAAAGCTCTGTCAGGAATGACCGGTGGACGGGGCAGCGCCTGCTTCTCTCACATACGCTATTGTTGAGCACTTTTCTAAACTGGCGGGAGCTGTGGGCATGAGTGGACTAAGTTAGGCTAAGCCACTTGAAGCTGTGCATTACACTGGTTTTACCATGGGAACCTCTGAATCACTGTACTGAACAGCTTTCAGTGTTTAATTGCTGGTAACACTTTGTTTTAGAGTCTCTTAACTAGTTGCTCATAAGCATGCATAATAGAAGATTAGCCATTTATTAATACTAATTAATGCCTTATTCTACATCCCTAATCCTACCCAATACCTAAACCTAACTTAAACTTACACCTTATACCTTATTAATGATTAATAAGCAGCAAATGATCAATTTACAGAGAGAAACGTTGTAGTTAGTAGTAAATAAGTGTTCCCATATTCTAAATTATTGCCTTTTATATACAGTCGTGTCCAGAATTATTGGCACCCTTGGTAAATATGATCAAAGAAGGCTCTGAAAATGAACCTACATTATTAATCCTTTTGATCTTTTATTTAAAAAATCACAAAAATCTAACCTTTCATTGGAGAACAAGAATATAAAAATATCATTATGAAATAAATGTTGTTTTTTTCCCCTCAAATACATGTCGGACAAAATTATTGGCACCCCTAGAAATTCTTATGAGTAAAATATCTCTGAAGTATATTCTCATTCATATTCAGGGTTTTTTATTCAACTCCAGGGTGATTATGAACGTCTCGGTTACGTATTGTAACCCTCGTTCCCTGAGTAGGGAACGGAGACGTCACGTCGGGAGCCGACGAATAG
>JAUCMS010000012.1:2455149-2467352 GCA_032357445.1 Enteromius radiatus | reverse complement strand
TATATATATATATATATATATATATATATATATATATATATATATATATATTTAATTAATAACTTCAAGTGATGCATGGCATAAATTAATTTCATAATTACCAGGTAATAACATTCTCATCATGTTAACACGGCTTAACATATATTACAGCACAACACCGTGATTGTTGTGGTCAGTCACCTGGCTGAAGGGAGGAACGTCTTTGAAGGGTCCATACTCGACGGTCTCGTCGCTCTTGGAGGGGTTGCCCAGCTTGGTATAGCTCTCCACGGTTTTGGAGGCCAGCCGAACGCGGGTGATCTGGGAGCGGGTGGGGTATGGGGAGTACAGGTAGTGGTTCCCCTGGAAGACCACCAGCTGTCGCTCGGCCTGGGTGATGTGGGTGGGGAAGGGCTTCAGCACGTGACTGAACACCGTCTCAACCTTCACCCGCAGTTTAGCACCCGGAGCAAGAGACGACGGTAACTGTGCCTCGAAGAACTTACCACTGCAGGGAGAAAAATACAAGACGTTTGAGCGGTAAATAACACGTACATCTCCAAGAAAAGAAAACATATACATACAGAGAAGGAAGTGTACTCTAAACAGCAAAACAAAACACGAAATCTGATGCCTGACTGCATGATAAATCACTGTTCAAATGGGTTGTACTCCCCCAAATCTGAGCGTCTCTCTTTAAGAGATTTGTTTTACGAAATCTTCCTAAACATTAGAATTGTTGGAACTAATATTAGGAATTTGTGTTTTAGATTTCGAGAGGGAGTTCTTTTCTCAAGTTTGAGCAGTGTGGTGATGGTCACCAATGTATATGATTTCAAACAGGGTAAATATCAAAAGCATCAAAACCGCTGCCATAAAATGCATATTTTATATATTTACTTAAAGACTAAAACTGAAAATAATCATTATAAAAAAAAAAATAAAAAAAAAACATGAAACGTGTGTATACTTTAGCAGCTTCTTGAATCTGTAAACGTTATGGCATTTTTAGAAAGAAATACAATTAAACAAAAAGAATAAGCATACACAATCTCACCAGCAGAATTAGCTGATGCTGATTATTAAATCTGAATTAATTTACACATTTGCCCACTTGTTGAAAGTATGAACAACAAAATGAACAATTGTGATTACTGATTACTAATTTGCGATGTATAATCTTTGATCAAAATGAATGCGATTGCCAGTTTAACCATTATCGTGCAGCCCTAATTCAAATCACTTTTTGGCACACTTATCTTTTCCATCAGTGTTTACCTTTGTCCATGGATAGTGGTCTCTTTCAGCGCCAGGCTTTCATCCTCCTCTTCCTCACCCTTTACCTGGTGCAGATACAAAACTTGTCTTATATCTAGAACAATTTCACAATATGCAGACAAAAGTAAGAAAAACCTGGCAGATCTATAACCCCAAATTCTGTTCAAGCTTAAATACAAGCCCTTTGTCTATAGGTCAAAGTCAACTACCTGCAAATGAGCCCTTGATGTGTGAAGTGTTCAGTGCTTGTTAAATATGATCATCTACAGTTTTAAGCACGAGGAACCAACGTCTTTATTAAAAACAAGAAAACCAAATGACCCTTTTTCTATAATTAAGTAAGTTAGTGATGCAGCACGGAAGTGAATTGTCCATCCAGAGCTTACGTGTCACGCTGGCACTGACAGAGCAAAGCGGAAGTGCTCTGCACACCCACTGCTAATGCTAATTTCTACCCAAAACAGCTCAATAACGCCAAGTGCGCCATGTCATAACTCATTTAAAGTACTTACTTCAATGAGCATTACATCTTGACTACGCTAATTAAGTTTTTCTTTAGTCAAAACAAGTGTAAACGTAGAAATCAAGCAGTAGTATGTTGCTAGCTCAGGCTACAGTTATTAAAAGTTGCACTGCCTATTGTCTCACTGCTAAGAATACAGTTCAGAAATAATTTATTTTAATTAAATAAAGCACATAATGAGTAAATTGTGCAAGAGAGATATCAAAGCACAATTTAAAATAGAGTCAATCAGTCTTAAGCGACAGCAAAGAGGCTCCTGCCCCTTTACACATGTATTTATTATTTATTGCGAATTTACTCACAGATGCGCCGACGAAAGCCAGGTGCGGCGCGAGCTCGGCCTCCAGCGCGAGCGTGAAACTGCTGACCCGCGAGGCTCCGTGATTCGCGAGCTGGATCTCCGCCGTGATCTTCGCGAGGTGAGAGCTCAGGTCCAGCGTGCGCTTTACGTCCTCATTCACCAGCCCCTCCGCGCACAGCGACGCGCGGAAAAAGCAAGCGATTAGCGCAAAACTCACCGCTCCGGCGCGCCACATGCTCTGGTGCTTATCTGTTGTGATTTGGAGGCGAAAAAAGAGCAATTAGTCCTGCCTGAAGTCAGTGTTTGCGCGTGCAGTGAGGCCTCGCGCTGCAGAATCTGCTCCAGAAGGATGACGCTTCATTCATTCCCTCCCGAGTGACGTCACCAACATGGCGGACCAAAAAAAAAAAAAAAAACTGTTAAAGTAGCCACGAGTAGCAAGTGTACTGATATGTTTCTTGCTGTGGTGCACTAAGAAATGATTGCGAGGAACATGACGTAATTTAATTACTAAATAAATAAATAAAGAAAGAAAGGGGTTCCTACAGAAAATGTTTAAACACATACGTGATGGATTTCTTTCCCAAAGGACACTTTTTAGGACACTTGCTAATTCGATAATCGTTTTATTTCCTATTTAGGTTTATGTATTTTTGTTTTAAAATGAACAGTTTTTTTTTTTTTTTTTTTTTTTGGGTCCAAGACATTGTTAGATGCCAGTGTTTCCTGTCACAGCTGTCAAAAACAGTATCATAGCAATTAAACTGTTGATTGTTATAATTAAATCTGCATTTAAAATGAATAAATAAATAAAAGAGGTAGATTAAAAAGTTAGATTTTGTGGTGACTGTGTTTTAAAATTAAAAATATTATAATCTTCATTCAAGTTAAGAATTTGAAACTTAGAAATCAAATTGATTTTGAAAGTCTGACAAGAAAGTCTTAAGTTGATAGCATTTGTTAAAAATTTTGTAGGTAATAAAGTAAAAAAAAATGTAATTAGTTGCATTAGTATAATAAAGTTTAAATATTATATTAATATTATTTAATACTTCTCAGTAAAATGCTAAATAAAATATATGCTTATATTCAGCAAGGAACAGATTTAGATTTTGAAATAAATCAAATCAAAGTTTTTCCCCCTTAACATAAATACAGCCTTGGTTATCGCAAACAAATGCATTACTCCAAGCATACTTCTTTTTTATGTTTTTATATGAAATAACACACACTTTTTCTAGACATACCAAAACAATCGTGTCCTGTCACTGTTAGTTTATTGAAACAATAGACAGATGATGTCCATTCCAAAATGTTTTTAGCTAATACAACTGAGATGATATGAAAAATAGGCATATTGACTTTTTGTTGTATACCATTTTCTGAACCAAGACCCAAAAATGGCCATTCACTCATAACAGTCCTAACTCAACTCTTTCACAGAATACAACGCACAAACATTAAGGTCAACACTTTAAAGTTCAACATTTTATGAAAATGTTTAAATTGGTCTAAGAACACTGAATAGCCAACATAGAAAATCAGCCAATCGAAAGTACTATCAAGAAACATCAACACTAACAAAGCCGACAGACAATATTGAGCATTAAAAAACCCTAAACAGAACGTTATTTGATCACGACATTAAAACACTAAGAACAGCTCATCTTGTGGAGTGAGAACGAGGAGGAACGCTTCAGAGGTTTTGGATGTTATACGTCTGTTGAATGTTTAGCGTGTCTCGTAGCATTAGGTCCCGTAGTCGCCACAGAGCGTCAGCCATGGTCTTGTGAGCTCCCTTACTCTTCAGCCAATGAGAGGGCAGGCGGCTCTCCTGCTCTTTTGTGAGCCGTACATCTTTTCTGCGAGCTGAAGTGACACACAATGATGATATTTGGCTATTTTAGGATTTATAATGTTAGCCTAGCATCAGTTCCAAAACCAAAGAACAGACTTGTTAGTAGATATTACACATTTTTATAACAATATTAATACTTAATATGTTTCAGTTGTGAATAAATACTGTGTAACAAGCTGCCACTTAAAAGACTGAAAAACATCTATAAGTGTTACAAAAAAATATTATATTTCAAATGGGCTAAATGCTGTTCTTCAAACTTTTTGTTTCTTCAAAGATGAAAATTGGATCATTATTAAAATGTCCCTCTATTCTGGCTAGTTGTTTTTTTATTTTAAAACAATGTGTCCCTCTAACAGTAGCTTTCTCTGCTTGGCTCTTTTTCTGTTCTATTTGCTTGTTTTCTTGTCATTTATTATATTATATATTTGTATTTATTATATGACATTACATTACATTACACTGGACTAATGGCTGCCGAAAATTGAGCTTTGCATCACATGAATAAATTACATTTAAAATATATTAAATTCTAATTTTGTTATTTTAAATTGGAATAGTAATTCTTAATTATTATTATTCATCTTAATTGGTATCATGATTTATAAATAAATATATATTTATATTAGTACCATCAAAAAATTACTGTTTGAATAATATGTGTGTTCTGTGTATATTATGTCACACATACAGGATATATTTGGAAAATATTTACATGTCTATATATTTATATTCATATAATTTATATTATAAATAAATATATTTAACATATAAAGATAATATATTTTTCTGAAATATATACATGCATGTGTGTGTATTTATATATACACATTATAAATATACACAGAACAAATACATATAGTATGTAAAAAAAAATAATAATTTTATTGGATGCAAATAATATAACAAATGACATATTATTCATATTTTAACATTTTATTTTAATGGCATTTTTATTGTACGTATGCAAATATATATAATTATTATCATTATTATTCTTTTTTGATTTTAGGGTGACATGTGACCTTGACATGTCTAAGTATCTAGATTGGGCATGGGGCGAAAACAACAACATGCAAGTTGATCACTAACACTAATATAAATCTGCCATCTTACTCACCAGAAAGCGTTTGGTCCCATTTGCTGACAGTATTGGACTCAGAACTGAGTCCTTCTATGTATCTCAGGTAAGCCTCTGAATGGAGCAGTCGCTGGGGTTTGGGTGGAGGAGCCACAAATATAGGGGTGGAGGGCTGCTGCAGAGCAGGCTGCCCAACCTGGCCCTGCCCCGGGTAGGGTGGAGGGGCCTGCTGGCCAGAGTTCATTACACCCATCTAGAAAAACACAAAGCTCCTAAAACTAAACATTATAACGTAAGGGATAAATGAGAAGACTTTCGAAATGAGTTTTACCTGAGTCCCGTAAGTGCTTGCTGTAGATCCTTGGCCCATTCCATTCATACCTGTGAAAGATAAATCAGCATACACTGAGACTGATATCCTGAGCTGACATTATTAGCGTCTGCTTAGAGCTTATGGTGAAATCCACAGAAATGAAGACATCTGCAGTTAAATCTTCGTCTATTCTGAAAACATCCTATAGGACTTCTGTGTAACATTTGCTTGGAGACTTTAAATAATACATGTGTTTGGAAAAGACTACAATTGAAAGTTGGTATTCACTACATGATTTGTGTATTAGCAGGCAAATGGCAATTTTTATTAAATAATTATTTTCATTATTACTCTCATTAACATATTTAATTATTGTAGGTTTGTATAATACTCTAATTTTGCATTCGGCTGTTTTTATTGATTTTCAGAATCAGAATCAGAATCAGAATGATTAAAAAAAAGTAAAGCATTACTACTAGTTACTTTAACAAAAAGTAATCTACTTTTGCAACTCACTACTCACTACCCAAAAACACTGCATACTGTCTGAATAGGCACTACTACAGACCTTAGTCCTTTTTAAAGCTTCCCAAAGTCACTATTGCTTTCAGGATATGGAAAAGAGCTTGAATATTTTTTCAAAATATTGGCAACATTTAATATTTGGTAACACTTTACAATTAGGTTTCATTAGCTAACATAAGTAAATAATATTGTTCATATTTAAGTTCATGTGAACTAATGTATTTAAAGGGATAGCTCGACCAAAAGTTAATATTGTCATCTTTTACTCACTCCAAATCTGCATTCATTTCTTTGTTCTGTTGAACACAAAATAATATATTTTGAGGAATATGAGTAACACCTGATGGTCGCCATTGACTAGCCCCCTTTTTCCCATACCGCAGAAGTCAAAGGCAACTCTGTTTGGCTACCCATATTCCTCAGAATAATCTTCTTTTGTGTTCAACAGAGAAAAGAAACAACCTGACTAAATATTCATTTTCATTATTCCTCCTTTTAACGAATGTTAACAAATAAAACCTTATTGTAACGTGTTTCCGAAAAATCAAATTTTGTGTTCTATGAATGAAAAAGTCATGTTTGTAACAAAATAAGGCTGATTAAATCATGGCTGTATTGTCATTCTTGCATAAACTATTCTTCTCCAGAGTCTTGGGAGTGTCTTCAGTTGGTTTGGTCATGGCCAGGGCAGACACGTTGCTCAGTAGAGCCCCTGAGCCTATGGTACAGGTAGCCCCTCTTGTTAGCATTGGAGAGGCAGACAGGAAGCAACTGCAAGTGGGGAAGTGTGGCTGTGAAGTGGTCCTTACCCGGATATGGCATGCTAGGCATACCCCACGGGGAGTAGAGGGGTAAGGTAGGCAGCCTCGTGGGATGTAGAGGCATGCCGGCCAAGTTAATCATGCCATTGACAGACCCCTGAAAGGGCTGCATGGGTGGCCTGTAACTACCCATCATGCCTTTGGAGGAAGAGGAAGGTGGCGACACAACATATGCATGCATCAGTACATCATGCAGTTATGAGAATGAATTCATGCACTACATGTAAAAAGAAAACTACAATTAGAGTCAAGTCAGCTGATTAATTATTCACAATGAAATGTTAAACCCAGCACACACACACATACACCTTTCCACGAAGATGGCACCGTTTTACAATATATTTCTTATATTTGTTAAACACTACTCTATTCAGCTTGTCATAATATAAATCTTTCTTGATTTTTATTTTAATCACTTTCAAGTCAGTGGAAGCGCGCATGAATTCTGAGTAAACTTCACAGAATCCATGGCTGAGCATCATTTCAATGCAGAAAGGGTAATAAGGTTTCAGGATTATTACAGTTCATGCAATATTTCATTGATGGATGACAAAGGCCATGCTTTCACAATCCGGTATTATAGACAGCAAAACATGTCAGATTTGCAGAAGGAATGGACTGGCTGAAGATGGAAAGTGCACTGGGGATGAGTGTGTTAGCAGTTAGGCTTCTTATTGCAGCTCTGTGTGGCATCAGAAAGATATGTCCACCACATCTGAGAGGGGTTACCTGCCATAGGCGTAATGCTGTGGCTAAGCATCCCCATGGGGGTCGGGGGAGGTACTACCCCCATGAGCGCCCCTACTGGGGTACCTGCTCTTGGGGAGTTCTGATGCGCTGCTCTTTCTCGCTCCTGCTGCTCCGCTACCTTCGCTGCCCGCTCTAAATCAATGACAGAAGATAAAAACAATTTCACGGAAAACCTGGAGGAATTGCATCCCATGCATCAGTGTCCTGTCTTTCATGACCAATAGCAAAATTCAACGCTTCACCTTCGTACTCCGCTTTCTTAGTGGCCTCAAGGTTCCTCCACTCTGTGCCTACGAGTCGACTGAGTTCTCCAAAAGAGAAGTCAGGGTGCTGGGCCTTGATGACGGCTCTCATTTCACTGCTGAAGAGGATGTAGCCACTCATGTTGATCTTTCTCTTCGCCCCCTCCTTCTTTGACAGACCCTTAATTGACTTGGGTGTGGACTGTGGACAAAATGAGATAATTATAGCCATAGACAACATGCAAAAAAGCTGCTAATGGTACTTTTGATCTGATCCATCCATTTGTTTTTAATCCCTAGTTTTAATGAGCCGGTTTCCCGAACAGGGTTCAAGACTAGTCCTAGATTAAAATAAATGTTAAGAGCTGTCTAAACTGGAAAAGGCTTGCTCCTAGATATCTTAAAATACATCATTGCCATTGTTTGGTCTTAAAACGCTCACAGATAATTCATTTTTGTAAGACATGCTTCTAAAAATTCTTAAATGGTCTAGTCCTGGCTTAATCTAATTCCTGTCTGGGAAACCGGCCCAATATGATTGACAGATTAAGGGTAGGGAGGTTTACATAGCAAGTTTCCATCGCTGGATTTAAGCTACTACTTTGTGGCAAGATTGGCTGTTATTGAGCAATAATTCATGTCAGATTAACAATGCTGTTTAGTGTCACATTAAAATGCTGAATAAAGAGACATTTCAAAAATGAAGACTTCAAAGGCTAGTTCACCCACAAATGAGGATGTTCTCATGATTTACTCACCCTCATGACATACTAAACGTCTTTGAGCAACACAAAATACATTTGGGGTAGTAATGGTTTTCTTATTTTCTCCTTTCAATGTCTGGCATTTTATACACCTTTTAACATGTTGCTTGATATCATTCCACATACCAGGCCAGAAAGCATCATAAATACGCTTGTAAGTCTTGAAAATACCTACATGACCGCTCCAGGGATTTGCGTGGTAAGGATGCGGAATGGATAACACAAGGCTATCTGGAATGTACACTCTATAATGAATTTCGGTGAGTTTTATGCTAGAGTGTATCCTCCAGTACTTCATATTGGTCCGTCAGAGGAGAAGCATTATCTGCTAAGGCTTGAAGTATGTTTATGACTGCAGAATCTTTGTGCTGCTCTTCCCAATTGACAGCAAGAGACATCGGAAGTTCTGGTTCCTCCCCATCGGGTCAGAATTTCTTTCCGAAGTAGCAGTGCAACAGTCTTAGCATTTGCCTTGCGTATAGGGAAGAACTCCACCCAGCGGGAATAATAGTCTACAAAGACCAGGAGGTATTCATGTTGCTGAATGCTCCGAGGCAGTGGGCCCATAATGTCAACACCAATCATTTCATTGGGATGGGTAGTAATGTAATTAACTTTGTGTTTTCCACCTGTCAAAATGTAACAGTAAATGTGACCTACAGCGGCCCAGGAGTGCACAACACAACACTAAACTAAGGACTAATTTTACTGTGTTGAACTAATGTCGTTGTGTTGCGGCTTCTTTTCATTGTGTTGTGCACTAACTACTGGGCCACCATAGTGACAACACTTTGTGAGTGAGTAAATTACATGCTTTAATTTTTATCACTCGACTATCATAACTATCACTATAAATAATTTGAACAAAGACCTTGTGCAAAATTAGTAAACTTTTCAAGATGTGGAAATATCTTGTGAACACTGAATCTGAAAAGCACTTAAGGGGGCATTGCTTATTTAATCTTACAACACTAAGTGGAGACAATTGCCGAGGCATTACATTACTCTATTTAAAGATTTGATTTCGTCATGTTTTACTGTGGGACTACAATGTCATTCTATTTCAGTGATGTCATACTGCAGACCTGTGGAGGGGCGTAATGCAGCATGTCCATGTCGCTGGTCAGCTGAGTCTGAAGCTGCCGCATGCAGTGGCCATCAGACCCGTCTCCATCATCATCACCCAAATCCTCCAGCTCTTCATCCGTCATATCTGCAAACTTGGCCTCCAACTCCTCGATCTTCTTATCCAGCAGTGGAGACGGCTCCTTCTGAGGCACTATGAGCTTTCTGACAGAGGAAACGAAAAGCATGAGTCCAGTCTCCACATTTGGGACCATCGACTCTAAAGTCTGGTTCATATGTACATTCTTTAACAAGTATGAAGCCACTGACCGGAAGTAATAGATTTCATCCTCGACTACTTTGGCAGACAGAGAGAAACGCTTCAGCCCTTTAAACTTCTTCATTTGCTTCTCGCTCTCGATGTAGCGGCTCTCACACAGCAACACATTCTCCTCCGGCATTTCAGTTGGCCGGCATGACAGGAAATCTTTGAAAGAAGACACTGTGCACTTCCCTGAGGAAAACAAAATAGAGTCCAGATGGAGAAGACATAGTGATAAGACTTAATCAGGAAAAGTAACAAATCTATTATTAAATGAAATTCCTCAGTAGCATAACTCGGTAGAATTCGGTCTGTTCTTCAGGCAATGTCCTTGTAAGCACTCAATAATACAGTTTTAATGAAGGAACTGAACTTGGAGGCCATCTACAATACTGTTACCTCCAATACAGGTCATAGGGCAGGTTTCTTCCAGGTTACTGAGGAACACTTCCTTCTTGTAGAACATCTTAGTAGGTTCGTGCTCAGTCTCCTCGGGATGGATGAAGATGGGGCCAAAAAAGTATGCAGCTTCATCTCGTACCCACATCTTCTCTATCCTATTACAACACAAACCCATTCAGATATTAGGAAATATCGTCATGTGACACTGTCAAGTTGTGTTACATCAAGTTTGGCGACATCATTGGCATTAAACAATGTTTGTACTTGCATATTTTGTAACCAAATGTGATGTTTAAGACTTATGCACCATTTCCATCCAGTGAGACAAAGAGAACAAAATAATACATAAGTATTATATTTAATTTATATTACAAGTAATATATTTAAAATACATTTATTTAATACTACAACTACCATTTCGGAAATGTTTGGGCATTTTATTAAATGTTAATAAAACTAAAATAATCAAATCACAGGAGCCAATAGTTTATTCACAACAGAACGTAGATAACATAACACTGAGAAATTTTACAAATTTATGGACAAAACTTGTTCATTATAAGTTTGATGCTTGCTACAGCTCTTAAATAGTTGGGATGGGGCATGTTTGAGGATGTCTGGCCATCGAGGATATACGTTTCTGGAGTTTTGGTGTTGGCCGTATTCTTGCCTTGTATAGGTTTCCAGCTTCTTAAGAGTTTGTGGTCGTCTGAAATATTTTTCGTTTAATGAATGTGAAAGATCTGGACTGCAGCAGGTCAGTTCAGCACAGGGCATGCTGTAGTCATAGCTGTAGTATGTGTAAGGTCTCCTAATATTTTGCCCGGAGGTCATAGCATCTGTGATTTCCAACAAGAATGTACAATTTGGACTCGTCTGACCATAGAACTCTTGTCCACTTTGAAACAGATTATTTTAAATGAGCCTTGGCCCACAGGATGCAACGGCACACTGGACCATGTTCACATAAGGCTTCCTTTTTGCAGTTCAGTTGTCATCTGCAGATATCACGGCGGACTGTGTTTACTGACAGGGGTTTCTGGAAGTATTCCTGAGCCCATTTAGTAATGACAGAATCATGTGATGAGTGATGCAGTGTCGTCTGATGTCCGAAGATCACGGCATCCAACAAAGATTGTGAGCCTTGTCCTTTACGCACAGAGACTTCTACAGTTTCTCAGAATCTTTTGATGATGTTATGTGCTGTAGATGATGACATTTCATCAGAAAAGCCTAATGTTGAGGAACATTGTTTCTAAAGTCCCATCTTTACTTCTGAGAGACCCTGCCTCTCTAAGACATCCCTTCTATAGCTGCAAAGACTTGATGTCAGTTCATTCAATTAGTTTCTAGATGCACTCCCAGCTGAGTTCTTTCAAAATGTCTTGCTTTTTCAGCCCTTTGTTGCCCCAGTGCCAACATTTTAGGTAGCAGGCATCAAATTTGTTTATTTAGTGGATAATTTCTCAATTTAAACATTTGTTATGATCTCACACATGAATAAAATATTTGCTAATGGGATTTGAAAGTCTTTTGGTTGTAAATATATTCAAATTTAAAAAAGGTCCCAACATTTCCAGAATTCGATTCACAATATGAACAACTCATCATTTGGTCTCGCTGTTAATACTCTACCTGCCCACACGGTTGCGTACGAGCCCATGAGAGCGGATGTAGACACAGTCTCCCACTTTTAACCACATGTCGTTATAGCAGAGCTGCTCATAGTACTGGCAACCTGGCTCTCCATTACTGACCTCCATAGTGACATCCTCTCTCTCCTGAAGACACAGATTGATGGTAAGACATATATATATATGTATATATATATATATAAGGAATAATTGACGATTCGCGTCATGGCCGCAGCACCACCTCGGGTGTGCATTATTTTTCTAATGATTCAACGGTCCGGAGTCAATTATTCCGCTTATACTACGGTTGCCACACCTCAAGACATCGATCAGATGATATATTTC
>JAUCMS010000012.1:2375567-2387990 GCA_032357445.1 Enteromius radiatus | reverse complement strand
AAAGGGGTATCCCCCCCCCCCCCCCCCTAATCGTATTAGGCCTACATGTTATATTATATTTTTAGATGCAACTTAATTTTATTGTAAATGACAAAAAACAAACAAATAAATAATAAAGAACCCTAAATAAAGAACTTTGCAATTGAACTGATTATCTGCCTTTTTAACATATGCTTTTTCATTCCAAGAAATGTACAGTATCTTACTACAGGGGAATTCCCCCAGTCTTTGTCTCCCACAGAGATGATAAAGCAGGACTGTGATGTCAGCGTTGTGAAAGACATCCAGATTATGCCACTGAAACTGACAGGATGTCCTTAAGGAAAGACATGCGCACTGACATTAATGCAAACACTAGAGCACAGGGCATTATGGGACAGCTTGAGGGCCATGCTTAAATCTGCTGTCAGCAAGTGCAAGATCTGTCTATGTACAGTACTTTGAAGCATGTAGTAATCTGGAGCATTTTATGTAGTGAAAATTGTGACAGACAAAAATTACTTTTCAAAAATAGTTTTGTCTTTCTTTGATCACACATACTGTCCTGAAAAATAAGCATAATAGAATACTATTTATGTGAAAAATTATGTTAAAGATATAAAAGATTACGCAAAAAATAAACATTGTCTTAAAATGTACTCGCCTTTAGGCCATCCAAGATGGGTTTGTTTCTTCATTCAAAAAGATTTGGAGAAATCTCACATTACATCACTTGCTCATCAATGGATCCTCTGCAGGGAATGGGTCCTGTCAAATTAACATCTAAACAAATCCTTCATTATGTATTCATTAGCAATGTCCCGATTAATCGCATCCAAAATTATTTTTTGTTAACATAATATATGTGTGAACTGTCTATATTTATTATATATATATATATATATATGCACGTATATACAAACACGTACATATATTTAAGAACAATTGTGTTTATATATTAATTATATTTATATATGACATAAAAATGTAAATACTTTCCAAACAGTATGTGTGTGTATTTATATATAATATACACAGTACACATACATATATTATGTAAACAACAACTTTTATTTTAGATACGATTATTCATGATTAATTGTTAGACAGAAATAATATAAATCATTATAATCAACCTTTTTAAGGAGATCTTTTCATATCCATAAATAGTTTGAAGTAAAAAGAGTGAATTACTTGTGGATTATTTTGTTGTTTTTTTATCAACACTCATTCTGACGGCACCCATTCACTGCAGAGGAGCCATTGGTGAGCAAGAGTCATAATGCTAATTTTAGGCCACATTAGGCTACAATCTGTTTTGATGAAGAAGCAAACTCGTCTGCTTCTTGGATGACATGATTGATATTACTGAATTACTGAGTGAACTGTTCCTTTGATATTGCAGGAATACTTTGATTGACAGTGCTTTTATGTGTAATTGCACTGTAAAGCAGACACCTGAAAATAAAGTGTAACCCAGTACTCAAATTAATTAACAATAATAACCTTGCTTTGGAACCGTGCCATCTCTGACTGCCCACGGTTGTGTGGATCTGAGTGGTGCGTAGTTTAGAAGAAGTCAAAGACGAGGCCACCACTATGCCTGAAAGGGGAGGAGGCGAGAAGGGGAGTGGGTGAATGTACATGCAGCAGACAGGAGAAAGAAAAGGAATGAGTGGAAGAGAGACTCGGTGACTCATTCAGGTGCTTCTGTCATGTTGTATTGCCAGTGGGGAGGTGTGTGGGATTCCCGGCTCAATTAGAGCCCACTCATGCCACACACACACTCATCCAGCCCTTCTGTAAGTCAATGAAAATCAGCTGGGCTGTTAACCTTTGTGGGGGCAGTGAAGACTGAGGGGTCACGGAGGAACATGTGTGACATTAGTTTATACGTTCTTCTTTTTACTCTTCTCTATTATGCACTAGATTAATACAAAATCCACCCCCTCATAGACTTTAGTCAGAATATACGGCATATTTAATTTGAATGAACACAAGGCTGTGTGGGAGGGAAGTACAGTCTGTTCAATATGTCACAAGCTGCGTTCGGGTTCTCAGGGTTCCTACGCAGTGTTCACTGCTCTGCTCCCTATACCGATCAGACCATTTCTGAAGGATTTACATTTTTTTTTCCTTCACATGACTTAATTTGTTCATTTGGAGTTCCCTGAAACATCATCCAAAATTAAGTTATAGGATATATATATATATGTATGCATACACAGCGACTGTATGCATTTAAGAAAGGTTTAAACATTTATTGATGCGTTAAGACCCAGGTGGTGATTTTTATTTTATTTCAGGATCGAGGTTAATTGTACTTAATTTGTCTTATGGGAAGCATGCAAGTATCTCATGTTGCTTCCGAAGGGCACTACTAAATGTATAATAAAAATCTATATATATATTTCTACAAAAAAAAAAAAAAAAAAAAATCATCCTGTTTAAATGTTTTCACTCCCGGGCTCTTAATTACAATATGTAGGCCATGTCAGGTATATTTAACCTCGGATTGTTAAATTAAAAACTGTTTTTTTAATGATCAGTGTCTTGCAGTCTCAAACTACCTAAATATAATTTGAGCACATTTATTTTTATTCTTATAATCAAAAACTGTAAGTCTCAAGTCTTATATGTTATGGTCATTCTGATTAAATTATGCCATCCGCAGTGAGTAGTTGAATTATTCCCTAATAAAATAACCATCATGTGCAACGTTTTCAAATATTGTTTGAAATTGTGATCCATCTCAGAGCTGGCAAAGTCGATGGCTTTGAACGTTTTAACGAATAATGTTTTGAAATTCCCATGGAGAAAAAAATGGATAGGGAAAATACTGATGATTAAAATAATGATGATGAAACACTTTTCTCCACAATTTTTTTCTGAGATGTTTTTGCCCATCTGGTATCAAGTGTCTTGCTTGTGCCAGATTCTCTGGAAATGTCACATTATGTTGCTGTTAGTAACATGTCTTACACTCTGTTTAAAATGGAACCAAATGAGAGCTCTCTCTCTTCTCCTCTGTCTGGTTTTCCTCTCGTTCTCTTTCTCAGTCAATGCCACTCCAGCCTGGTTTCATATTTGCATCGCATCTCAGGCTATATAGGCAACAGGAAATCTGATTCCGGATCCCTTTGGTAAATATTTATGAAGCATCTCTGGGTCAGTTTAACAGTCTAGAACATTGTGGCAGAGATTCGTCTGGACGAGAAGAGATCTGGTGTCAGAACAGCTCTCATGGAGACAGACTGATTGAAGCTGTTAATATGAGCTGTGAAGCTGCAGTAAAGCAAACGCTAATTATGACACGTTTGGCCCCACCTAAACAAATTTGCATGCTGCGTATCAGTTCATGCTTTTATGCTCAGTTGGCAGCACTTGTGGAAAAATGTTGTTTACCATAAAAACTACAAGTAGGACATCATATGCATGTCAACATGATTTTAGTTGAAGACAATTTAGTTTTAGACAATTGTACAACATATTTGCCATGGCATTGTAAAACAAATACTCAAAATTGGCTAAAACAACTTATTTTTTACAGAAGAATTAATGCAAAAGTTTGGTAACACTTTCTATGAAGCCTGTATTGGATGAGTAACATTATTAAACTTCATATCACAAATGCTGTTGATTGAGCTCATCCTATTCTGAATAATAACACCATGCCTCACTTTCAGTGCACATTGTTGCAAGCACCAGTAAAGATGTATTAAGACTAGAGATTTGCCTTATTCCTGGCTTAACATTTTATTTTTCTCTCTCTCTCTGTCCTAGGATTAAACATGCCAACATAGTTACCCTGGAGGACATCTATGAGAGTAAATCACACCTCTACCTTGTCATGCAACTGTGAGTGATTGATCATTAATTTTATCTTTCCCTTCGCCCCATATTTTCATGCTTTCCACACAGAGTATGTGAGCCAACCTCCAAACAATTCAGCTATTATCTAGTGCAGCTGCCATGTGCTGGTTGCCGTTTTTAGCTCCTTATCTCAAACTCATCCATTTCCGTGACTTAAAGGCTCTCCAAGTTCAGATATTGTGTGGCTTTTATGGTAAATGAATCCCTGAAGATCTCGATGTTGGCCAAAAGCCAACTTTTAGAGCATCTGTATGCTACAAATACAAATGCAAAGGCATTATTACAATTAATATTATGCTTGTTTGGTACATTTAATAGTACACTTTAACCAGATTTTAAAGACAACAGAAGTGAAAATGACATTCTGCTAATTAATTCCTACTCAAAAAGCACTTCAACTTGCTGCATTTAATTTAAATGTCAAATATAATACATTTATTTAATTTTATCATTAATAATATCCAGTTATGTACATTACATTTACATATTACAAACATTACATTTAGTTCACAAATAATTGCAGTCTTTTAAAGTATATTATTTCCACAACAAGTACTCTTTTTCACAAAGGGTATAGTAGGTTTCTGAAATTGTGGTCATCTCTGAAGCAGTATGTTAACAGGGAGCCAAAGTAACAGAGCAAAAAGTGTTTTTTGCCATTTTCTCTGAACTTGAGATCTACGATAGACCACACAGAGAAAGCACAAAATGACCATGTCCATATATGGGTAAATGATAACTCAGTCAGTTTAAAGAATGACAGACTGTTTAAAGGTGAAGTGTGTAATTTTGATACTAAACATCACTTGCATGATATGCAAAGAGTTTTTACTGAAGCATCTCACCATCCGCCATTGGTTGAATAAATACATAACTCTTACTTTAGTATGTTGAATTGTTGGTGAAATTATTAATTAATAAAAAAATTCCCAAAACTATAATAACGTCTTTCACACTTCTGTTGTTTGAACATTGGCTCAAAGAATAGTGAAGTAATAACATCTGTTTCTTGTTCGCTTCAAGATGGAAATGTCAGATTATTGCTGTAAATAATGCTGGTAGCATTTGAAGATGGCTTTGTTATTTTGTTCACCATTGTTTTACTGTATTTTAAGATGTTTAATTCCAAAACAAGGTTCTCTTTAATGCACTTACGCATATGAACAGTCTTAAAGTAAAACACCGGCATTTTTCCATATTCCACCATGTTCTTCCCTCAACTTGACAAGTTAATACATATCTCTCCCGTCTCAGTGCGTGCACTTAATCGCTCTAGCGTGTGGCGCCACTATGTTAGTTTTAGCTTAGCACCATTCATTCCTTAGTATCCAAACAGGGATGAATTTCGAAACCACCAATCACATATGGGAAAATGGTTTAAAAATATGGGAAAATGTTCCTTTAAAAAACAGGTCCCGATTTACTTCACAACTATAAGACACAAAATAATACTTGTGTTTTTTTCTGTTTGTTTTAACAGTCAAACACCAAATAAAAATCTAATTTCTAATGTTTTATATTCAGATTAAATAAGGATTAAATGTTTCTCGAGACCACAGGGGGTGCAATGAGCAAAATAATGTAGCAAATTCAAATGGCAACGCAAGGAAATAACTGTCTATAAAACAACATCTTGGTTATGTATGTAACCCTCGTTCCCTGAGGAAGGGAACGAAGACGCCACTTCGGTGACTGTTGAATAGGAATCTCGCTTTGAGATGACCGATCTACTTTGCGTTTATGAAAACACGCCAATGAAATTGGCATGCTCTGATTAACATCCAGCTGCAGCTGATCGCAGCGCGAGTATAAACAAGCAGTGGATGTAGCGCTCATTAGGTTTGCAGCAGTGGTACAGATCCATGGCGACGAGACGTGACGTCTCCATTCCCTTCCTCAGCGAACGAGGGTTACATACGTAACCGAGACGTTACGTTTCCTTTCAGGCGGTCACTTCGAGTCACGTCGGTGACCGACGTATAGGGATCCCTACCAAAGCGCCATGGAAGCTGCCCCTTCCAGCGTCCTGTGAGAGTCTCCCAAGCCCTCAGTATTTGGGCTCTAGGCCGGGACTCACCACAAGATACCAGTACTATACAAACACTACCTATCAGTAACTGGAGCACTGGGACGTCTCAGAAGTATTGGAGATATACGGAAGTCCAGCCTTCCCGTAGGAGGTCAGAGGACGAATATGCATATGGACATTGAAACCTCATGGACAGCAGGGGACTGCCAGGGAAACACGGGCTCTAACTGTGGAGTACCCACATGGAGTCCTCAAGGGGTAGCGCACACGGGGCCCCAGCCCTGTAATGGCTCTCGTCTACTTTCGTAAACACACGGGGCGACAGGGAGAGCCCGAAGGGTAGGACGTTGTACTTATATGCTTGGCCTTCGGACGCGAACCCCAGGAGTGGCCTGTGTCGGGGAAGGATTGAAACATGAAAGTACGCATCCTTCAGGTAGATCACTGCAAACCAATCCTGGGGACAGATGCACTTGAAAATGGGCTTCTGCGTCAACGTCTTGCCTGTGAAGTGCTCGGTTCAAAACTCAGGTCCAGGATCGGTCATAACCCACCACCTTTCTTGGGCACTATGAAGTAAGGGCTGTAAAACCCCTTCCTCACCTCGGCTGGAGAGACCGGCTCTATTGCTCCCTTTGCTCGGAAGATAGCAATTTCTATCAGCACCGGGCCTCGGGCACGTGAGACCGTTTTCAGCGGTCCAGACTGCCCCATTGGCAGCTCCAATGGTAGCGAAGTGCGGGTGAAAGGAGGAGCTCTCTGGGGAGAGTTCCTCACCGTCACCATAAGACCAGGCTGCCCACTAACCGGAAGTGACAGACTGAAATGGAAAGTGCATTACATCTAAATTATTATTATTACATCAAAATATTATTTCGTAAACTGCATGAACAATTATAAACAAAACAGCATAATGTATTTATGCATTGCTTAATAAGAATTGCTGAATCGCCGATCACACAGATTGCCTTTAAAAACATACGAGACAGTGAAAAGGAATAAACCTCCACAAATTTGTGAAATTTTAAACTCTTTTAACTCTGCATGGGTTTCTATACTTCTCTTGTGTGAGATGCGAGTGCACTAGTCATACTTGTCTGCGCTGAATTTGCAATCTGTGTTTCGGTTTTAACCTAATCAACATCTTCTCCATGTTGAGCTACTATATTTCTCTGATATTTTAAATGAATAATGCAGCAACTTCACGTCTCGTGGGCTAGACTAACAAAACATTAAAGTGCAACAATGTGACTTACATCATCATCACCGCATCTTGTGCGCCACAGATGACGCACACCTAACTTTTGATTGGACTATTTTTGCATTCAGATGCAAATGTTTATTTTAAATTGGACTAATATTCATTCTTTTTTATTACAGCACAACACTCAATTCAGTGTGCTGTCTGTGTCACTCATGTCATGTGCTTATATCGTGTACTATATCCAACATATTTTTATCGATATTAAAAAATCGTGTCATCGCTAAATATCGATACTGTTTAATCGCCCAGGCCTATACTGTGTGTATTTATTATGTATTATGTAAACACACACATACAGTAAATGTTTTTTTAAAAATATAAATATACATTTATATATAAATCTACTTAATATATAAACAGAAAAAAGGTTTTAACACTGAAAAAATTACACATTTCATCTTTACACCAGACGTTCCCCACAGGAGACACACAACACAATACTAGAAGCTATCATGTGTCATTCTAACAGGCCCCATAGAGCTACAGAGAAGCAGGTAATGCATGACTGTGTGTGTCACCCCCCTCTGCTCTCTCTCGCCCCCTCATAGTGTCAACCTCTTTTAATTATTATGTGCCAGAGAGCCTCGCTATTGTCTTTTCCACTGAGAAATCAAGGAAAAGGCTAAACAACCACACACACACAGGCGCATAAGCCCACTGAACAGAGCTGGGAAAATATGATCACACCTGCGTCTTCACACCTACCATCTAAAATGTCAGTAGAGAGAGAGTTAGTTGCGTATGTAGAGAAGAGAGACAGATTATATCACGGATGGCAAACGATGGAGTGAGAAACGTGACAAAGGGTCGTTTTCCACAACAGCTGTGTTAACAGAGAGATCAAGAGTGACAGAATGACAGAAAGGGAAGCGAGAGAGATGTTCATTGTTTTATTTTTCGGGTGATGGCAACTCTGCATGCAGACAGCAGGACTCCAAGCTTGCCTGGGCTTTCAACTCAGCGAGAGATTAACTCTGCATGCATGTACGTGTGTGTGTGTGTGTGTGTGTGTTAGCACCCACAGTCTTGATGCTTCAAATACCACAGACTATGAAATCCCACCCTCAGCGTTCCCTTCATCCTACACATGTGAAGAGACAAAGCACGCTCACTTCTGAATGAAGTTTCGCTATCTCTGCGCTGTTTGTGTTGAGAAGTTGGGAAGAAATTGTTCATTTAACAAATTTGGAATTTACATGTTATTCCAAAGTATTTTAAACAGTACCAGCCTTCATGTTTAAACTCCTTAATGGTACCACTGTGTTTCTTTTTTTTCTTCTTTTGTTAATGCATGATAATAAACAATCATCTGCTAATATAGATAGGGTAGTGTAACCACTTCTAAGGAATGAAATCAACTTCCTGCTACAGAACGTATATGAGTCATCTTTGAAGTTTACTTAACCACATTGAGATACTGTATGTGTAAAAGAAAAAAATGTCTACCCTGTCTTTCAGCATAAAATGAGTAAAACAGCTTCCTCTGGTGGTTGTAGTGAAGTACAGCATCACCATGTGGTTCTGCTGTGATCCTGCTGTGCTCCAGTCTGTCTGGAGGGAAAAAAAACAAAGCGAGTGATCATGTGCGTTGGTGTGTGTGAAAGACACAGAAACCGAAAACAGCTTTTCAAGCATCTCTCTGTTTTTCCATTGGCAGAGTGTCCGGTGGTGAGCTCTTCGACAGGATTGTGGAAAAAGGATTTTACACAGAGAAAGATGCCAGTAAGCTCATCCAGCAGATCCTGGATGCTGTGAAGTACCTGCATGACATGGGCATCGTGCACAGAGACCTGAAGGTGAGACAGCAGTTGGTCTGGAGGAAAACAGGTCTGACGGAACAGATAAAATGAGTTATTTTCATCCGCACACTGTCAGAAATCTCTTCTGAAAGTTTTGAATCTTCTTTTCCCATCTATAGAGCTTAAGCATTTCATTCAGGAGTCCTAGATGGTGCTCTTGATATTAATAGTTGGGCCTTTGCCTCCAGAGACCAGGAAAGTAGTTCTAGGTAAATGGATCAATCAATGGTTCCAGTCCCATTTTAAACTTTAGAATAAAGTCAAGGTGAGGAGTTAAGAATTATCATTTGGGTCAGTGCCGTGACCTAGTGGTTGATTTGAGCATGTTGAGCCCCAGTTCTGATATGTGGGAGATGTGAGTTTTGCTGTCTATCAAATAACCACCCTGAACTCCTCAGTACATCTAGACATTAGAAAAAAACATTTTTGAAACAAAATACATAAACTAAAATTTAGTGCTGTCAAGCGATTAATCATGATTAATTGCATCCAAAATAAACATTTTTGTTTACACGATATTTGACACACATAGCATATCTCTTCAAATAAATAATATTATATATAAATATACATATAATATGTAAAGATAACAGCTTACAGTACACATGCATGTGTGTGTGTATGTATATATACATAATAAATATACACAGTACATACAGATATATTATGTAAACAAAAACTCTTTATTTCGGATGCGATTATTCATTTGAGAGCACTGGAATAAATAAACAAATAAATAAAGTAAAACTAAAATTCTTCAACAGCCCTTCATAAAATCACTGTAAAATGCTGATTAGTTGCTCATCTAAAATTTCCTCTTATTATTGATTTATTATTAAGAAGCAGTTCATATTAGTTCATATAGGTGCTTCATATTATTATTCAATTCTTGATTATTTGAAAAAGAACAGCATTTATTTGAAATAGAAAGCTTTTGTAACATTATAAACCTCTTTACTGTCACTTTTGATCAATTTACTGCATTTCTGCAGAATAAAAGCATAAATTTATTTTAAAAGAAAGTGATGATCAGGCTAAATTCTTGCTACAGAGTAAGTTATCATATGTTAACGTATTTTCTGACTAGTTACTTTCCTTCATGGTTTCTTGGTTTACAGTTAGTGTGAGTTACATCAGTCTTTATGTTTGTTTGTTTGTTTGTTTATAGCAGGCAGTGAAGTGTAATTCTTGCTCTGGTTAATTAAATATCTCTGCTGGCACATGAATACAGGGAGAATATCTGTGTATACAGTATTTGGTCTCCTAACCCAGTGTGATAGTAAATGTCCATATTGCCTTTTCTGTGTGTGTGTGTGTGTGTGTGTGTGTATGTGTATATCTATCTATATATATATATATATATATATATATATATATATAATATGCCACACACGAAAGGTTCAATTGCCTATTTGTGTCTCTTATGCTAACACAGCCGGAGAACCTTCTGTACTACAGTATGGATGAAGACTCCAAAATCATGATCAGTGATTTTGGCCTGTCAAAGATTGAGGGTTCAGGTAGTGTGATGAGCACAGCCTGTGGTACTCCTGGATATGTAGGTAAGATTCTTCTCTATGTGCAATGTATTTGAACACTGTTGAACTAAACTGAAGAGGGTAATATGCATAAAACCAACTAGGAATATCAGTGAACTGTTTTGTCTAGATATTAGGGATGTGCATCTCCATAACTGAGGCCGATGCGATACGCATCTCGATGCATAGCCAACGATTCGATACATAAAAGATACATGAAGTAGCTAGCGATGCGATACGATACACCCCTGTTACGATGCGGTGCAAACCGCTTTCGATTCGATTTGATTCACCACGATTTGGTGCAGTATGATGCAATGAAACTTTATTGTTGGAATTCTTTCCAAAATTTAATAACTGTAATCAAAATACAGTTACACATATTTTGTATTTTAAATACGGAAATAATTTGCATGTATTCCATTCCTCCCCATACCTGTCAACACACCAGTTAATTAAATGTTGTACGTCATTTGCTCCAACTGTAGGAAAATGGAGAGCCATGCTACTTTTAAAACGCTTTTAAAATAATCAAGTTTTTGGTTGATGAATTAAATTGATGTTTGACCCCATTTATCCTGATCTTCAGCTCCTGAGGTTCTGGCACAGAAGCCGTATAGTAAAGCAGTGGACTGCTGGTCAATCGGCGTCATCGCTTACATTCTGTGAGTTTGACTAGTACTACTTACATCTTTTCCCTTTGCTCTGCCTCATTTAAATTCCCTAATGTGTAAAACTGAACTGAATGAATTCCCAAGATTTCTGTTTGTCTCCTCTTAGTTTATGTGGCTATCCACCATTTTACGATGAGAATGATGCCAAGCTCTTTGAGCAGATCCTGAAGGCAGAGTATGAGTTTGATTCACCGTACTGGGATGATATCTCTGACTCAGGTATAACACTTGGTTTGTAATGTTTCCCTGAATCTTTAGTGAGGTTAAGACTTGAGTTTTCATTCTTTCTTTTACCAAACACTAATGGTTGTCAAATATATTTGGAGTCAATCAAAATATTACTTTTATGTCTGGCAGATCAAACAAAAGAATCTCTCAGGAAATTGAGGCCAAGCTATTTTCTCTTTGTTTCTTTCTATCTTCCTCCCCTTGTTATTGAATGACATTATGGAAAAAGTTATGTCATGTTCTGAACTTTCACAATGTGCTCTTTTCTCAGCCAAAGATTTTATTGTGCATTTAATGGAAAAAGATCCCAGCCAGCGTTACACTTGTGAGCAGGCTCTTCAGCACCCATGGTATGAGTTCAGACGCCACACTGAGACTAATCGTCAGAGATACTGTAAATCTCACTTACAGCACTTTAATAATTTGAGTTTTGCAGCTATTTAAACAATGACAGCACACGTACAGAAATGTATTGCCATAACCATTATAGTTACCATATGTTGTGGCTTTACTGCTTAAAAAGGCAGTCAGACATTGTCATGAACCATCACATTTCAACCTTTTGAACATCTGTCAATGGGTCTAACAACACAATGAGTACTTTTCCCAATTCCAGATAATCTAGAGCTAGCGAAATTCTTTCCAGCAACATCATTTATTTATGTTGTGTAATTTCAAAACCATATAACTTTCTTTTATGGAACAAAAAACCCCTGCTCTTTCCAGGCAAAAAAAAAGCATCATAAAGTAGTAACACATGATTTGTACTCAAATCTCATTCACTTTCACATGCACAGCTCATAAAAATAAAGGGAACACTAAAATAACACATCCCAGATCTGAATGAATGAAATATTCTTCTTAAATACTTTGTTCTTTACATTTATTAACCCATGGAGGTCTGGATTTGGAGTCACACTCAAGTTGCCTTGTACATGTGTAATGACAATAAAGTTGATCTAAAAATTGAAGTGGAAAAACACACTACAGGCTGATCCAACTTTGATGTAATGTCCTTAAAACAAGTCAAAATGAGGCT
>JAUCMS010000012.1:2331157-2342454 GCA_032357445.1 Enteromius radiatus | reverse complement strand
AGCTGTACCTTCATGGGCCATTTATTGGAACAAATAACATCCAGTTGGATAACGTTTTGCATTTTTTACATTTTTTTAAATTTTCTAATTCACTTAAAAATGTCAGAATATATATATATATATATATATATATAGGTATATATTAATCATAAAACTATTCTTACAAACTTTTTTTTTCTTCACATGAACCTAACAACCCACATCTGTTTTAGTACACACTCAATTTTCCCTTTTAGCAAGTCATATTTCAGCATTTGTGTAATTTGGCAGAAGGTTAGCATACAGAAATCTCTCTGCAGAGTTTGTATTGCTCTTTTATTGCAGGGCTCCAGGGTGTCCCATTTCCTCCTGAAATTCATTCAATTTGCCCCGGCTTGCCCTTATGCCTTTTGGTTCTGTCTCCCACGGTATAGCTGACACCTCACCATGTTTACATGCCTGGCATCGCCTAGCAACCTGCCACCAGGGACGCCACACACACAGTCACAGGACGTGGTGTCAGGTGTGCCGAGGTTCTCTAAGGTGTTCCTGCGAATGAAAAGCTTTACCTGTCGATATCCATACAAATTCCTGCTTAGGAAGGAGAAAGTACACATGTTTGTCACATAGAGCAGATGTAGATAACAAAAATAGCAATTAGCACTACTGGTATTGCAGTGGTGCCATGTGAATTACAATATCTATATAATGAAGATCTGCACACTGTGAGAAAAAAAGAAAAAAAAAAAGAAAAGGTAAAATTAGCAATGTCTTGTCCAAAGAAGGCAAACACAGAAACATTGCTACTTTTACACTTTTTGAATAAAGGGAGATTAACAGTCTGCCGACCTTCTTTTTATCTTTTGATGATACTTTTAAAACTTGCACATGGCCAAGACATTTTTGGATGTGCTACCTTGATTCATCTCTTATATGGAACTGCCATGTGAATTACAGCCAGCAGGTGACAGCAGAAACAAAGTTAATTTTAAAGTTATAAAAAAAGTTTACTGCTACTTAGAGCATAAGATGCAGTGTTCTGAATGAAATATTCGGGCAAAAACATGAGCTCTTTACTCGTGTAAGCATTTCAGATACCTTTTGTATTGAGCTTTTGAAGATGTTGAAACAAGCATAAAAAGCAGGAGACTATTTCTAAGCAGTTAACCTTTATTTTTATTACAATAGGACATCATATATAATCTGCACAATTTTGATTTGATTCTCTACACTGTAAGAAAACCATTATCACTAATAGTTTTGACATTATCAGCAACACTGACCTAAACATGAGTGTATTAGATGGCAATACCATGGTACTTTGACGTATATCATGGTAGAATGATCATATTTATATACCATGGCATTAACATGATATAGTAAGCCATTTCAAAGAATATCATTGCATTAAAAAAAAAATGTCATGCTGTATTTTTATCTTTTTTGTAAATGAAATTAATATAGAGTTTGTGGTTATGTATCAGAGACTTTTTTTCACATTTGAAAATAAGTTGAATGTAGCATGCCAGCACTGATGTACCTTGTAGGTATATTGTAGAATGAGGTTCCTTCTTTATATTTGTGTAGAATCTAAATACTAAAATGAATCATGTCAGTTTAGCACCATGACTATAGTTGTCATAACAGGTTGTACAACAGGTAAAGGCTTTCAGCAGCATTCTTTAAAAAGCACCAAAGTTGGCATCACCATCTATGTTAGAATTACATGAGAAATTATCCATCTCCTATTTTCAGTGTGACCTTCTACATATGCAAAATGCAGCATCCGAAGCATTTCAGGACTCTATTCTCTATACACATTCTATGATATTATTATAGTATCTGACATCATTCCATGTTCTGAGCACCTTTGCTTGTATCCAGTGATGCAGTAGAGTGGAGTTCCCCCCAGGCTTTCTTTTTCTTTCCCACAGACCATGAGCCGCAGAACTACATACCTGAGCCCTCTCCCTGCGGCTCACCGTCAGGCCTCTGAGTAGTGGGCAAAGAGAAAAGGAAGAAGTTCAGAGAAGACTTACTGTACAATGGATGGATTGTGTTACATTCCACTTTACATGTTAGTAGTTGAGACATGTGAGCAAGCACTGTAAATACAGTACTGTCTTTCTTCCAGGGAACATTGTCTGTTGTAATGGAATTGAAGTGTTTACATATAACAAATACTATCAGTCAAGTGTGTGTTTTTAGAATATTACAATAAAAGATCACACATTATGAAACACACAACAATCATATTCGTATTTAGCATTTTGTCTTGTTTCCCAAAATATCTTAACATTTTTTATAGTTTGGTAAATTTAGATGTCAAGATTGTATTTATTTATTTTTTTTAAAGAACAATTTAAATTAAAAACATAATTCAAAGTATTTCTATATTTACATCACACTGAACATGATGGGAGTCTTACCGTGATCACCCCCACTTGTGATCCACCATTAAAGAACGTCTTTGAGTTGTCTTGCTCCTGATAAAAGAAAATAGATCAGCAGGTGCTTTTCAGTATCATATGTAACAAAATGAGCTTATAGTACCTACCAGATACATCTGTTTGTAAAACAAGTTTCATGATTGTTTCACTAAACCACCGAAAGACTAATTTGCAAAGTGCTATTAAATACTGTCTAAGCTTTTTCACATTTGTACTCAACTCACATAATCTGAGTTGGCCTCAAGTAGTTCTTCTGCCTCACTGTCTTCAGAGCTACAGCCTCCTTGTTGACATCTTACTGCCCGCCTCTCTCGTCCAGACCTTAGAAAGTCCACTGCAGAAGACTTCTGGAGAAGTGCTAAAGTAAGTAAGAAAACATCTCAAAATCAGTTTCTCATAAGGAACCTTCTACAATCTATGCTGGGGCGGGAATAGACATACTGATTTTAGTTGCATATATATATATATATAGTCTGTATTATTATTATTATTATTTAATTCTCATAAAAATGAAAATGTAAACTGTGTATGTAATCTTTTTTTCTCAGTACTATTAATCATAAATAATTTACTAGCATTGTTTATAACATTTTAAGCATTTAAGCATCAAGATTAAATGGTATGCTTAATAGATTAATGTTCAATCTAATATAAATAATGTGTCTCAATAATATACATTGATATATTTTAGCAATAATTTACATTAATATTATATATATATATATGTAATTGAATAATGTAAGATATTAATATACATGTAAAAACACAATTTAATCATTTAAATTAGAATACATAAAAACAACCATTATTTAAAAAAACAAACAAACACCAACTGTCAATTCATCATCTATGAATGAATGACTGAATGAATGAAATAAAAAGGAAGAGTCAGAAGCACAGGCTTCTCATACCTGCTTCACAGATGTAGGTCACAAACACCAGTACAAGCAGCATTAGTATCATCTGTCTGTGTGGCCCCATGTCTGATCTCAGCTCTGAGCTCAGAGTCCTGCTGCTTTGTACCTCACCTGAGAGTCAAGCCCCTCCCACAGCAGCATCAGCAGCCACAGCATTCGTCTCTCAGGGGTGTGGCCATCAGCATCTGTCCCAACAGACTGAACTGGACCAATACAGGAATGTATATTTACATAAACCAAAGCACAGTTGAGCCAACACCGGGCCAACTGTGCATCTTAAGATCAGAAACTATGATCTGGTCACCGGCCAAGCCAGCGTGAGAGAGACTGCAGGTTTTATCAAAAGAATTGTCATTGAATGTGCTTAAATCTTTGAGTACATTTGTGAGTTAGTACATGCGATTGATTCGACACTTTATATGGTAGTCTATACAGATAGAGTTGTCAAATGAGGAAGTTGTCATTAAGACTGCTGTATATTTCAGCAAAGTGTTTTTTTTTTATATTTATTATATATGTGTGTGTATGTATATATATATATATGTATATATATATATAGTAAATGTTAGTAAATGAAAAAAAAAGTTTGTAATATATGATGAAAAAAAAGGTTAAGTACTTACGTATCATTGCTCTTTTGTTGATTTTGATTGCTTCATTGTACTCATTTGTAAGTCACTTTGGATAAAAGCATCTGTGAAATGACTAAATGTAATGCAGTGGCTTTACAGCATTGTTCAAAAGACAAGGTCAGTCAAAAGACTACTGTAGGTCAGTAAGATTCTTCTTTTTCTTCTTCTTTTTCAATGTTTTTTTTAATACATATATATTATATTTTATAATAATATATAATAATATATTTTTCAATATTTTAATAATATTTTACGTGAATAATATTTTACAATATTAATGTTTTAACTAACCAAATAAGTGCAATCTTGGTGACCCTATGACACTGCTTTTTAAACATTTCAAAACATGCATAAACATGCATAACTTTTAGAATACATGTCATATTCAATAATTACATCATTAATCGCATTTTAAATGAAAACAAATCGTGTAAATGACTCAGAGCTAATGCATTGTGTATTGGTGTGGTTTGTATTTACACCTGTAGCGTCTCCCTGAAACACTGTGTTCATGTTCAGGCTGTTGTGTTGCCAGTAGTTCAGGTGTGCCATTGTTCAGTTCAGGTTCACAACTGCCTCACGTCAAACAATTTAGCCCTTGTTTACTAGAGCACAACAAATCGGATCCTGAAGATTCTTAGGGATTAAACAGATTAGAAGTGGATAGCGTGTTTTTGTGGACAAAGGGTCTTGTGATTCAGGGTATAGTGTTACCTGTCCCTCTAATTAAGAAGCTATCGAGAAGCTGGATGAAGGGCAAGATGGAGACTTTCCATCAGTGGAAAAAAACTCAGAGAACCCATTAAAGTGAAACCGAGCATGATAACCCCAAACCAGGCCCTGTGACCTTCTGTATCATCACGCCACTTCACTTTTAGACCATCTGTTTAAAATTCACAACACACACACACACACACACACACACACACATTTTTCTCTACTGTTTCGCTTTAGATGTTTGTGAAATTCCACAACCGGGAAGTCTGGGTAACTGGCCCTGCAGACACGGTGCTGGCAGTATCTCAATAGCTCAGGGCTAAACTTGATAGTTTTTTGTTAAATTGTTGGTGCATGTAGATGGATCAAATGTTTTTTTTTTGAATATGTATATTTTGGAAAAGCAGAATTGCTTGTATTGTTGTAAATGAATGAATGAATTCCATCTAATTTGGTACTGAGAGGAAAATGGGACACGGAAATAAAAGAACCATTAATATCTTTATTCATGCCGTATGTAGCATGTGCACTTTTTCTTTATTGTGTAAGTTCTCTGTTTATAACAATCAAAAGGTCATGTCTAAAGCTACAAAAAATGTAAGTAGCCAATATATTTGTTTTACGATTTTTACTGCAACAACACAAGAATTTAATTAACATTAAACTAAAATAACACACTGATCGCTGTATTATCCAGTGGCTAAAAAGGCAGTAATGATGCATTTCAATTTTACTTTCTGCTTTGAAAACCCAGACAATGTAAAACTGTTTTATTAGGGAACATTTCATCAAGATATGACTATGAACAAATTCTATGCAACATACATTGGACCACAGTAACAGTCAGGCTTTCCTGTTGCATTACTTTAACAAAGGCACTGGAGTAAGCACAAACCAGAAAATGTATGACATGTCAAATTAAATGGTTAGCTTTATGTAAAAGTGCATCATCATTTTACCCATCACTGTGGTGATGATCTATGTTTATTTTATTATTGTTATTTTTTTTATCTTTAGGAGTAAAATGAAAAATCATTTTGCGAGGTGTTATACTGCAAATCAAGGGAGATGAAAGCTGAAAATAAGCATAGTTCTTATATTTTCCTTTAAAAGTGACAAGTGCTGATTGTTTAGTATAAGAGACAGTGTTTAAAATTAGGCAATGAACAAATATTTGGCGGTTTAATAAAAAAACTAATACTGATTGCTTGTCTAATTGCCGCCTAATACATGTTCTGCCTGTCATTTAGAGAGAAATAGCCTGCTTTATTCACTTTGAAACTAATCCCTGTATCTTGTTTTGACTTTTGTCAAATGTGGCAGAACAAGCATACACACACATGAACTCATAAGCATCCTGGGCAGTTAATCTTTAACCCATCAAGCCTGACCCAGAGCAGAACAAAAAAACACTTTTTTTTTTCATTGCAGTCTCATGAAACCTCTTAAACATCAACCTTCTTTTAATGTGAAGATGTAGCAGAGGCCCTTTGGGTCTTGTCCTTATCTCTGACTTCTCTGAACCTCCTACAGAGAGAGGTGAGTGTATTGTTAATGTGAGAGAGTAAGTAGAGAAGCAGAGTTGTGTGGGTGGTGTTTAGGAGCTGCAGCAGTTCTCTGTTACTGGCTGTGCACCATCCAGTCTTTCTTTATGCCCCTACACCTCCTTCTCTCCAGAACTTGTACACGATGTCCGTCTCAGGTTTTCCTTCACTTTTATGAATTCCGGAGCACTGCAGCTGCTGTCCTCCAATCGTGCTTGCTCCTTCTCCATCTATAGTACATAGAAAAACAGATGCATTATTTGAAGTATATTTGGCTTTTGGTTTGCCAATAAATAGGATATATGTCAGCATAATAAAAGGTTTTTCCTTTGTTTGATAATGTTTACTCTATGTTTATATGTTTTCTACCTCTTCTAATTTCTGGTGTCTTTTGAGAAGCTCCTGTTCCAATGGAGAGACTTTCCTCCTGGCCTCCTCCTCCTGCTTTCTTTGCTTTATCATTTGCTCTCTCTTCCTTTGCTCCAACACACGTTGCAATTCTGGCTTGTTCTCCACACCAATACCGCTTGAGTAGAAATGAACAAAATAGGGGGGAAATAAACAAACATAATTAGATTGGTATGAGATAAGTAGATTAGACAGAATGAAAAATAAAGAAAATAAAAATAAAACAAACAACAGAATAAAATAAAGTAGAATCACATCACATCATTAGCTAAAGCAGTCCATCAGTTATCCAGCAGGTGGCAGTATTATCATGTTTAAGCAGTAATTGTTTTATGTATATATATATATATATATATAGTTTCAGTTTAAAAGTGTGTGCGTGTGTGTGTTCAGGCATTTGTGGTTTACGAGAACACAAATGTGTATAATGACATGGGTACTATAACGTAAAGATGATTTATGAGGACACTTCCTGTGTCCCCGAAAAAACAAAAGGCACCATTAAATTGGCACCAAAAAAACACCATTACACCTATTGAGAGTCCCTGTAAACCACGAATGCAAGTATGGGTTTGCACGTACATTTTTATAATGACATGGTTATAACATATGTATTACAATTAAGGAGAAGGTGACTTTTCAGGACATTGCCATGGGTCCCCACTTTTCAAAAACCCACACTCTTATAAATCACAAGGAATTGAGTGTACTGAAAATCTGAAATAGCAGAAATTTTCCTGTAAGGGGTAAGGTTAGGTGTAGGGCACATGCAGTTTGTGCAGTGTAAAGACCATTACACCTATGGAATGTTCCTACTTTTCAGTAAAATTATCGTGTGTGTGTGTTTGTTTTTGTGGTTTATGGGGACACAAATTAGATAGTACATGAGTATGATAGAGATATTATAGTTTTGAAGGTGATTTATGAGGGCATAATTCAATTCCCATAATCCAAAATCATACTAAATGGTGTTTTTATTATTATTATTTTTTTTTTTTGCAATGCACAAAGTTTTTTGTAAGGTGTAGGGCAATAACACATACGGTTTTTACAGTATATATATATATATATATATATATATATATATATAAACATGCCTATGCAGAGTCCCCATAAACAAAAAATACCAACATGACTGTGTGTGTGGTAATCTGTTATAGCCTGTAAAATAAGTGCTCAGTAATTTATTTATTTACTTGTTTCAAGTAATGCAGAATACTCATTAGTTTCCCGTTGTTCTTATACTTCAGTGACTTATTAATTATGACTGAGGCACATCCCATTGATAATGGGCTTATTTTGACAGCCCATGACATATTAATTGTGTGTTTGTTTGTCTAAGTGCAGTTTAACTGAATATATATGGTCATCCATCTGTTACCAAAAGTGGAAAAACTTTCATGACTGTTCTCAAGGTGCCAAGCTCCTGCTAACACGACTGATAATTATTAACTATAGTGCCAGGATAGACATATGCGTACATGCACGCACACACACACACACACACACACAGAGACACACAGACACTGATAATTAAATTATGTGTGAGCTTGTTCTCTCCACAGGGAGGTGGCGCCACAGGTGCTGAGAGAAGGGAAAGGAAGTGTGTCTGTGTGGAGTTCAGCACATGTAGGAGTTCCAATTAGTATCCTTTCTAATTTAGATGGTGTCCTTCAAACTGAAGAGACAGCCAGACAACAACAAATAAACACAAGGGGCAGTTAATGAAGATAACAAGAGAGACATCAGCCCCCAAACAGCTCCTGAGAGCCCTCATAATAATAGCATGCTGCTCTTTAGTCCTATCTCAGCTCTTGGCTATGAATAGTCACTAGCTAAACCTTGTTCAGATCGGTGGCATCGATCCGTTCCTGAAACAATCCATAGATGGTGTCTTTTTTCCTATCATGACTAAGAGTGACATCTGAGACAAATTTGTCTCTCCCCCTTGAACGTCTTCTTTCAGCATCACTTGAGTGATGGCATCTGTGTTTAGCGTAGCTCTTTTAGTAAAAAGTTCTGCAACATCACTGGAACATGAAACACTTATCTTAAAAAGGCTTGATAAAAGAGGCACTGTTCTGAGACTGACCTATTTCCTCCCCCACCCTTGTGCCTACTGTGCCACCTTTGATGCCAACTGTTATATGTGTGCATGTGAGATCCACATCTCTTTTTCGCTCTCTTAACGTCCTCTACAGATTGACTGTCTTCTGCAGGGTCTCTAAGCACCAGAGAGGCACAAGTGCCAACAGTGACTAAAAGATACCCACTTAATTGCTGACACGGCACTGTGCCAGTAAGCTCTCTGAGGCTTAAAGTGTTTTGTAGTGGTACAGAGGGCACACACCAACAAATGTACCCATACAAACAGTGTCTTCTTCTCTGTAATGAAAGCCTCTAATAAATAGGTCCTCCACTCATGCTGTCTCCTACATTGGTTTGTATTAGTCTCAGCACATGAGATAACTGGAGTAATACAGGTAACTACATATTGGTCAAAGTCAAGGATGTCTGGCAATTTTAGAGGGCAGCTCCATTCCTGAAGAGCCAAAAATACAGGTTTGTGGATGAGGACTGTGTTTGTTTGACCACTCATTACTAAAAATGAATATATAATAACACACACACACACACACACAGTATATATTAAAAAACAAACAAACATGTAAATACATTTAAATATATTTATATTCTTATATGTTTTAGTATATATAAATATTATTAATATATAAAGATAAACCATTTTTTTTCCTTAAATATACAGGATCCTGGACTTCCTGACTTGGAGACCTCAGTCAGTCCGGATCAGAAATAACACCTCCAGCATCACCACACTGGAGTTCCACAGGGCTGTGTGCTCAGTCCACTGCTGTTCACTCTGTTGACTCATGACCGTGCAGCAATGCACAGCTCTAATCATATCATCAAGTTTGCTGATGACAAGACCGTGGTGAGCCTCATCAGCAAGAACGATAAGTCAGACCTGACCCTCACCATCCCATGCAGCACGGCGAGGACACCAGTTGCCCTTTTATTTTGGACACTTTTATTCCCCTGGACACTTTATTTTCGTATTATTTTGTAATTTTGTTAAAAAAAAGCCTATCCGGGCTTGACGCCACTCCCACTGTGTCTGTCGTTGGCTCTCCCGCGTGACTATATATATTCTTTTGGAGGAGATTAATCCAAATTGGTCATGTGACTGTACTATTACTAATAAGAACATGTTCAGTTTCTTCCATGCTCTCATTGCTGGTGCTTTGATTAGCATTGCTCAGTTGCTTGGTAGCAGCACACCACAATGCCACCCCCTACTTCCTTAATACCAGTAAATGTGGTAAAGGTGAACACACTCTCACTGTCTGAACAGAGGGGACTAAAGCCCTCAGGAGTGGACAACAGAAGACCCTTTATCCTTCCCTCTCCCTCCATTCTTTTATTTTCTAGACACCTTAAGAGGTTTACAATTTAAAGAATGTAAAGCTCACCGGATAAAGAACAATTAGAGATATAGTGTTCACATCCCACTCGGGTCCTGCCTTGTGTTTTCACACAAGGGATATGAGCACTTATCTAAAGCAGTCAAAAACAGAGTTTTGCTGTTTGTGCTGCAGATCACGTGATATATGGATATATTTTGTATTATAGTTGCAAGTTTAAAAGTAGGAACTTTCCAGTTAAACTTCAATTTCTTCTCTTTGAATGTGAGTGTTATTTTCCATTTAGCAAATGATTTTCAGGGACTTGCATGTTCTAAATTTACAGGAACATAAAAGTCCAGATCAGTCTATTTTGGACTTGTTACCAGATTGCAAAGTATGATGACAGAAGCCATCATGAGCACTCTGCATTGGATTTCATAATTGTAAGAATGTTTATGTACTGTAAACTTGTGTGTCCTCATACCGTTTATGGTTCAAAAGCAGCTCCCGATGAAGCTCCTGGTGGCTTTTAGAGGCTTTCACTGGATTAATCAACTTTTTAGGCTTGATGAGATCATCATCCCCTGTCATGTAATCAGGCTGAGGAGCATAACTGGCCAATGGGGGGATCTCACGTTGAGGGTAACCAAATGGATCCCTCTCCGGGTTTCTCGGCTGATGAGGCTGTTCCCATTGGATGTCTGCATATGCTGAGGCTGAGGACAGAGAGAAAACAATGTGAAAGGAAGGAAGCTGCTTTTTCCCTTTGACTTCTTTTTCCTGGGAGCAGAAAGGCAAAGAATGACGCAAAAGGAGAACATAATAAACAGCAGGAAGTAGGATGGTGCAGCATAAAAAGCCCACATCAAAGTACCAGCATTTACATTTACACTACTACATGCAGCTTGTCTCTGCCAAGTTTAACTTACTCCATGTGAGCTGAAACAGGTTTCCTGGAGGTAACAGGTGGACATGCAGTGTTTGTGTTCCTCTGGGTTTTGGGTGGAAATTACAAAACTCTATAATGTCCTTCTGCTCAGTCAAGGTATTTGAAGAGTTCATATATATATATATATATATATATATATTGTTTATATTTGTTTGTGTATTTATTATGTATATATAAATACACACGTATACAACATATATGTAACACCATCGACCTCTGTGGCGCTCTCCGACCGTCATCAGCGGGAACCATCCCCGGAGTATTAGTTCCACACGG
>JAUCMS010000012.1:2246521-2258333 GCA_032357445.1 Enteromius radiatus | reverse complement strand
ATAAAGGATTAAATAAATGCTTACTAATGCTTAACTAATCATTCATAGTGTGTAGTTATTATAAAGTGTTACCAAAAGATCTGTTAGAAGTGCTTATATAACTGAGAAAGTTCTTACAAACAACCAATGAAATGAAAGGTGTGAAAGTGAAAGACTATTTCCCCGATAGGGAGCTGTTTATCAGCTCGGCCAGAATGTTGATGAGGGAAAAAGATGTAAATAGTTTCACTGATCAAGAATTATTCAGACTAAAGCAACTTGTACAGAAGTTGAAGCTAAACATATTGATTTATGAATTTGAAACTGAATGATTTTATCACCTTTCTTGTGGGGTATTTGTGGTTGGTCGGCCCCGTCTGATCTTTATTCATCCTCTTATGAGTTCGATTAGGCTGGGCACACTTAATATAAATAGTGCTTGAGAGAATGTAAAGAGATCAATGCTTTATGAACTAAATAAGACAAAAGAAATATGATGTGATGTTTGTTCAAGAAACACACAGTGACTGGAAGGTGACTGGAAAATGGAATGGGATGGGATGGGATGGGGAAGTTATTTTAAGTCATAAAAGTTCATTTAGTGGGGGTGTGGCAGTTCTTTTTCAAAAACATTTTAAGACTTTATCGTATGAGGTTGAGCAGTTTATCGTATGTAGTTGAAGGCCAGCTACTGAAAGTTTTGAATTTTAAAATTTTATTTTGGTTTTTGTGAATATTTATGCACCTGTTCATGGTCCTGAGAGAGTTGGGTTCATAAAAAAAGAAACTAAATAAAGCTGTCTCTAGTTTAAAGCAAGAGGAATATATGTTTATGGGGGGAGATTTTAACTGCACATCAAATTATAAAGTTGACAGAAACCATAAGGAGCCTCATATCGCAGAATGAAATGTTGAAACATATTGTTAAAAATGATCTTTTGTGATATTTGAAGGATCTTGCCTAAAAATGAAAGACAATATACATGGGCACAAGCAAGTAATTGTATTACTTTGGCTAGACTGGATAGGTTTTATTGTTTTAAGCATCATATTAGTTTTGAAATGAAATGTACAATTTTACCGGTAGGGTTTTCAGACAACTGTCTAGTTGATTGTAATGTTTATATAGCAAATATAAAATCTTTTAAAAGTGCTTACTGGCATTTTAATGTTTCTTTATTGCAGAATGTGTTTTTTTTAATTATCAATACAAATCACTACGACAGTGGTGGGATTGTGGTGAAGTTGAAATACAGCAAGTGTGCCACCAGTATACTCTCAATGTTTTTCGAGACATTTCCCAGGTCAATGCAAGAACTAGAGGTGGAAATAATGGAATTGAAAATTTAGTGGATATAGGAAATATGGGGCATATTGAGCTCCTTAAAATAAAAAGGAAGGCTTTAGATGTCCTATGGGTGTCAAAGCACAGGGGGCACTGGTTCGCTCTCGTTTTCAGAGTGTTGAAGAGATGGATGGTCCAACCAGGTTCTTCTTTAGTCTAGAAAAAAAGAATGGGCGAAGTCGATATATTCATTCTTTGTAATCGACAACTGGAATAGATATAACATAATCAAATGAAATTAGGAAAAGAGCTGTGTTATTCTATTCGGAATTGTATAAGAGTGAGAGTCCAGAAGTGGATGGGTCAGCCAGTTTGTTTTATGCAGGACTACTGAAAGTGCCAGATGAAGCTAATGCTGAGCTTCAGAAGCCCATTTCAGTAGGAGAATTACAAACTGAGTATGGAATGTTGCTGTCACGATTGAGACACGGGAAGGCGTTCGGATCCATATGCAAAACGTTTATATGCATATGCAAACACAGAGTCAATACACAGGCAGAGTGATGGCATAATAATCACAGTTCAAAGCAACGGTCAGACGATCAACGAACGTAATCCAGGGGGGCAAAGACAAGAGAGAATATCCAAGGCAGGCAGAGTTCAAGAACAGGTAGATCCAGACATGAGACCCAGGGAAACACGGAGAGACACGGATGGCTTGACAACGGGGAAAAACACAGGTACATCCAACATTGACGAGCAAATTCATATACAGACAACCTGAACTTAAATACACAAGGAAACTAGGTCAGTGGGTGGAGCCAACAATAAACTACCATGACAACTCATAAGCGGGCGGAGACATGAGTTTGTGGGAAACAGAGCATGAAAACAAACACAAAACATACTTTTTTTTTTCGTGGCACGGACACGATTCTTACTCGACTTTCGTGAACCCAGCATGAATGGATGCATCCAATGGAGTTATGAAAATAATGAAATATTCGTGTCCCTGACACGAATAATTAGATTTTGTGCTAATTTCATGATATTGTCACGACTTGCCGTGAGACTGGGTTGGGAATGGATGGTCTCCCTTTTGAATTTTACAGGGCCTTTTGGTCTGTAATAGGGGAAGACTTGCTTGCGGTACTCAATGAAAGCTCAATCACAACCCTTCTCCCTAAGAAAGAGGATTTGAAGGAAACAAAAATAAATAAATTGGCAACCAGTTTCACTTCTCTGTACTGATTTAAACATTTTATCTAAAGTTTTTGCCATAAGACTGAGGGAGGTGGTTGGTTGGGTCATTCATCGTGATCAGACTTACTGTGTATACCTAATAGGTCAATCTTTTATTTTATTTTATTAATTTGTGATATTTTAGACGTCTCTAGGTTATTGGATTTAAATACTGGTTTTATTGGTCGCACACTAGAGGAGTTTGGGTTTAGCTCAAGTTTTATAGCCATGATGAGGGTCTTGTATCAGGACATTGAGAGTGTGCTGAAAATGAATGGTGTTTTGTGTGTTCCTTTTAAAATCCAAAGAGGGATCAGACAAGGATGTGCTCAATCAGGCATGTTATATGCTCTAGCTATTGAACCTCTGCTTGTGAAAATTAGAGAATATTGAAGCTGGCCTATACCACACTCAAATGAAAGAATTAAGGTATATGCTTATGCCGATTATGTTATTTTTTTAAATTAAAGACCAGAATGATATAATGGTGTTAAAGAATAGTATTCATCTTTTTGGCCTGATTTTCTCAGCCAAAGTAAATTGGTCAAAAAGTGAAGCATTGATGTGTGGTAAATGGGTGGGAGGTCCTCCTAAATTACCAGGAGGTTTGTCATGGAAGAGTGATGGAATAAACTATTTTGGAGTCTATGTTGGGAATAATGTTATGCTGCAGAGAAATTGGGAAGGTGTTTTAGAAAAGGTAAAAGGAAAATTAGAAAAATGAAAATGGCTATTGCCAAAGATGTCATTTAGAAGAAGAGCCATTGTGATAAACAATTTGGTTGCATAAATGTTATGGCACTGTTTAACTTGCGTTGATCCCCCTACTGGACTTTTGGCAAAATTGCAAGCTATTATTGTAGATTTTTATTTTTTTTGAATGGTTTTCATTTGATTTCCCAAAGTATACTTTATCTTCCCAGGGAAAAGGGAGGACAAGGACTTATACATTTGGCCCACAGAAGAGCAGTTTTTCGACTGTTGGTCATACAGCGATACTTAGCAGGACCAGCAGATTTGGTCTGGAGGAAAGTGGCTGACATTATTTTTAATCAGGTAAGTAGATTGAATAGATACTCTTTTTTAATGGACTCCATCAAACTATGTATTAGTGCGTTGATTCAGTTCTACAAAGGACTCTTTAACATCTGGCAAATATTTAACAAATGGAGACAAGTTACAACATCTTTGTACTGGTTGCTTAAGGAACCTCTTGTTCATGGAGCGAGGTTAGATGTGGCCTGTGAAGTCACACCTGGATTATCCCAAGCCTTGTGCTCATCAAGGGCTCTAAAACTACATAATTTAATGGACATTGGAGGTCCTGAACTAAGTAATGCTCAAGCTGTTACATCATTTTTGGGATTTCAATCTGTGCGTCAGTTTGGAAAAAATTTAGATTTGGTAATGCAGAGATTGACAGTAGAAGAAAAAAAAACATTGTTGAAGGAATATTATAATGGCAAATTTGTTCCTGTTATTTCAGATCCATTTCCAAAAATTGTAATCACTCCTGATTTAAAAGGCTTAAATTGTTTTCTTTTGGATTTGGAAGGTCTTGAGAATCAGCATTTTCAAGATGTTCCAAGTAAAGTATTGTATAAAGGTTGTGTTAAGGTTTTGAATAAAACATGTTGTTTGTAAAACTTAATTTTGTGAGGAGCACGTGCACATAATCGATTTATGGTCCAACCTGATCTCACGGCAATTCGTACATATTTTACGAGGTGGCTATTTCGTACGAATTTGTACGACCTCACTCGTATGAATTCATACTATTTACCTTAAATCGTACGTATTTTACAAGATGCCAATTCGTATGAATTTGTACGAATGACCTAAACATAACCCCGCCCCTAAACCTACCCATCACGTGGTTTTAGACAAATCGTATGAAATCGGACGAGTGAGGTCGTACGAATTAGTACGAATTGGCAAAAATTTGACACCTCGTACGAATATGTACGAATTGCTCGTGAGACTGTGTTGGATGGTCACCACCTAAATAAATCTCCCACATATCTCATCCTCCCATCAGACCTCTTGCTACCTCCTGAAACCCTTCTCCCTGCATCTCGATCTCAGTATCCCGCCTCTTCCCCAGCTCCTCCTCAGATTCCACCAAGGGGAACTCTCAGGTTTAGCAACTGGCCGTCCTCCCGAGCCCTCAGGGCTGTTTGACCTGGTGAGGTGTTTTCTCTTCAAAGTTTTATTTTTGGCCCATGCTATAGAGCAGCTCAAAGAAATAAAAGTAATTTGTTGAACTATTTGATTGGGCAAGCTAAGAAGGCTATCTACGTTACTAGGCAAAGGACAATAGAAGGCAGAGAAGCACAAGAAGTAGAATTGGTTTTTAAAAATATTGATGAAAGGTCGAGTCTTGTTCGATTTTAAATTTTAAAAGTTGATCAATGACCATGAGAGCTTTCTGCATAGGTGGGGGTATAATGAAGCTATTTGTGTAGTTCTTGATGAAATGTTGTTTTTTAACCTAGTATTGGAGTTATTCTTTAGGTGTGAGAAAATGGAAATATTATGTTTTGTGAAAACACTTAATGTAATGATTCAAAAAATTTTACTGTGAATTTGTTTGTATAACTTAATAAAGTTGTCGTAAATTCTCTCTCTTTCTCTCATATAATACTGTAGGCAGAATGAACCCTCCATAAAAGCAATATTATCTCATACCTCTTTGCAAAATGGCATGGGACACAACATATCAAAGGTGAAGTAGACTACTCTGCCAGCACATTTTGATTAATTATTTTAAGTGATAAAAAAATTAAATAAATAACTTGCCACTTACATTTTCCTAATAATTATTACGCAACGGTCAGGGAGAAACTGGACTGAGACCTTAAAAAAGATAATAATAATAATACTATTTTTATTAACACAGAGGTACTCCATGTACTTCTCTTGTACTTATCCTGTTGAAAAGCATGGCTGTGGAAAAAGGCACTTGTAATCTGAGTTGTGCATTATAGTCAGTGGGGAGGCCTCATTTGCTGAACAGAAGAGGCCACCAGGGCTGATGGCAGAAGAGTGGGCCATTTCTTCCAATCAACCAATTTCACACCTGGAGTGGAGCCCAACCTGTCAAGAGCTCTGTTTGGGGTAGAACAAGGTGCCACATGTACATTAAAGATGTAGTCTCTACAAATAGCTTTTAATCAATCTACTCTTTAGACCAATGTGTGTGTGTGTTTTGGGACTTTATATGGTTGTTGAATAAAACTGTTTGAAATGTATTAAGTGCATCTTACCAGCCCTAAATATTAATAATATTGTAAAATACAGTAATATTGTGAAACATAACTGTCCCAAACTTTACCCCACCTCAGCAGCAAAGGTGTTTTGCAATACAATATGGACACAATAAGTATGTTGTCTTTTTGTTTTTTTTCTGAACTAAGTAGTTAAAGCCATGACATATGACCTATTTTGTAATGGCAAAGCTGAATATTTAGCATCATCACTACAATCTTCAGTTACATATAGCCCTTCAGAAAGTATTCAAATGACTTAAGAAATAAGTTCTGATGATTTTCTTTTTTTTTTTGTGCAAACAATTAAAAATGTGCATAGGAAAACCATGTACAAAACATTACATTTGCATTTACGCAGACATTTATTTTTTTTGATCCAGCTGAGAACAAATGCACTTAAAAAAAAACAGCAACAAAAATCACTTAAAAAAAAAACACTTTAAAAATTGAAAGAAACAGAGCAAATTGAGTTAGACTGTGGTACTTTGTGTTTAGCTGTTTAGTTTTAAGTCGAGCTGTTTGACAAACTGAAAAATCGGATATGACAGAGATTTTAATTTTCACTTACATAAATACATCTTGCAAGAGCACCTCAGAGTTGACAACATAAACTGTGAGTTTAAGAATGTAATGAGTTCATTTCTGATTTCATTTATGGAAAGCAGAGACACATTTTTGCAATAAATCTAACCTGGAATGGTAACTAACATCTCAGTTGGAGGTGTGAAGTGTGGCATAGCAAGAGATTGATTAGAATGTGTAAAAAAAAGAAACACTATTGTGTTGGTGGCTTGTTTTTATCCTGTTGTCTGGTCACATGCGTGCATGAGGGAAGACACACAGCAGGACACATGCCTGGGCATATCTCAAGATGCTCCATCAAAGATCAGTATAGGCACTTGAAATAGGAACCGCGTAACACATGAACACCTGACTCCAAGCAGCCTTGTGGTCAAAATCAATTCTGGCATGTATGACAGAGATAAAGTCTCTGTAGAAAAGTGAGGAGATACAAATGACAAGTGATGAGCATATAGCTTCTGTCTGGACATGACAGATGACTTAACAGCAAGAGACCTCCCTGACAGCTTCTCTCAAACACATCAAAGATGGAAAACCACCCGGGAATAAGACGGCTAGATTGAGTTGGCCTTTGACATTAAAGACATAACACAAATACTAAAAAGGAATTAAAGAAGAAAGAAAAAATAGTCAGTAAGCTTAACAAATAAATGAGTAACAATCTTGGCTTCAACAATCAATGGTGTCCCTTGGCGATATGTTAAGTAGGACAAGTTTGAAAAGTAAATCCCTCTGGTACCTCTGACTGTATTTAGACTGTTTCTACTGACATGAAGTTTTGCAGACAGATGGGAAAGAAATTATTCACAATGCTAGTGTGAACTCCAGATAGACTCCAAATAAATAGCATGATGTCATTAACAATCTTGTGAAGTAACTAAAGAAGTGATGCAATTAGCTTAACTACATTTGTCAGCAGCATGACAGTAGCTTAACTGTTTGGAAAACATTGTAGCTTTTCCTATAACAAGATACATTTTTCCCATGTGGATAGATATATTATAAAATCAGATAGATAGATATATTTTACAGAGCCCCTTAAGGGACATGGTGGGAGATCACAAATATTTTGTGCTCTCTCGCAAAACCTTTGCGTTCTCTGGAGTAACCAGTTGAGATCAGATGAACACATTCTGTTAACTTTTTGCTTCCAGTGGATTAGACAGCTCTGTAATAGAGCAGTTCTACATCATTAGAGGAGGTGCTGCAGCGACCGAAAGCAAGAGTGATCATAATGCGCATATGGAACCATCAGCTGTCTAAAAGATTTGAAAAAAAAAAAATAATAATTCTTTCCACCTTGAATTTTTTTTACCCACCTCGATTTTTTTTCTCCACCATGTCACTTAAGGGACTCCGCAACATTTTAAGATACATGTAAAATTAAAATAAATCAGATTGCACAGCTCTTAAAAATGCTAAATAATTACCAATAAAATTACAATATTTTTTACAAGGAAAGTGAACTCAAAGATCTACTCATACAATGTCATTGTTTGCATTTCTTATATTGTAAATATAACTACAAATACCTGAAAACACAATATACTGTATGTGAACTAGTACAGACCACAAACAAAACAGTAAATGTTTCTCTATAGTTTTTGCAATCTTTTCAAAACTCCCTCTTTATTTCATTTTGCCTTTATGACTGACAGTAGCTGTGATGGCCAAATACCAACACCAAGCAATGAGAGTGCCATCAATTTTACTCATTTTATTTGGTGCTTTCTCAAAGCTTAAAAGGATTAAACTTTCAGCCCCTGGAATAGAGTGTGTGCACAGCGTTGTGAAGTGGCAATCTGTCTGAAGTAGTTTACTGGTGCATCTCCATGCACTGTTTTCCATTCCGCTTGATGGAGTCTGGCAGAACACAACAATCCAGCCCAAACTCTAAAAGGGTGATTATCTTTAATGGCTATATAAAGACAACAACAAAACGGCTGTCCAAATTCAGAAGGTTATCAGTATCCAGCAATGGTTTTACCTAGAATGCAAAGTTCACATTTGAAATCTCTTAATCCTAATTTAGCAGCATATGCCAGTCATCATTATTCATTTAGCATTTGTTATCAGTAAATTACTGGCTTGCTTAACAAAAATACACTACTGGAACTTTTTATTGTTTATGGGCTTTTGGTGCAAACCGTAAAAACTTTTTAAAATGTATTTTGCATAAAATGCAGATGTTGAAAGTATTGGTCTCCCCAGAGGTCAGGTGAGGCCAGACAATTTGTATGCAAATGCATAAAACTGCAGCAGCTGAGAGCTTCAACATCAACATCTAGAGATAGTACTGTTACTCATGCGTACAGTTAAATATACAATAATTATGTAAACTGCAGCTTCCAAAGAGATTATTGCTTGGTATTTTATTTTTTGATCAAGTAAATAATGCTGACAATATCACCAGCTGCACAAACAATTATGATTGCATTTCCATTTGCCTACTTTTGTTGTTCACTGCTGTTGTGATGTATTGGCTTTCCTTTTTATTTCTGGTTGAGGGCTGTTTTAGTGTGCTTTTTTCCTTCTATTTTAGCATTATGAATCTTCACATACCCTATCTCCATGGTTAAGACATTTGCTCTTTATGATGTTTATTTAACATTTAGCATTTAAATTAATGTTTAATATTTACAAGAATAATTCAACCAAACATGGAATTTCTTATAATAATTACTCACGCGAATGTCGTTTTAAACCCGTAAGACCTTTTTTTTAATCATTGGAACACAAATGAAGATATTTTTTGATGAATTCCGAGAGCTCTCTATAACCCTCCATAGATAGTGAAATAATTAACATGATCAAAGCCCAGAAATGTAGAAAGAAGACTGGTAAAATAATCCAGATTACTTCAGGGTTCAACCATTATGCTACAAAGCTACAAGAACAATTTTGACATATTTAAGGATGGAACTCCTTATATGGGCATTTCTTCCAGAAGCATGCAACTATCGCACTTCATTCAGCTGCACTGCACGGGACTTGCACAGGAAGTCTCTATATTTACAAAAAAGTGCATTTTTGGTTGTAACTAGGGAAAGATAATATTTTCTAAAAGAACCCAACGTTGCGTGAACAGTGGATGCACTTCTGTGAAACAAGAGTTTCACAAGTGTTTTGTTGACAAAAGTTTTTTAAACAAGGCCCAGTTCGATGCTGGATTTCGATTGTTAGTGATCAGCGCTCAAGTGCTTGTCACTATAGCTCTGTCCACAGAGCACACCCTCAAGAGCTCAGCTTTTTTCAGAGAAAATCGTAAAGTTGTCTCTTTCTTTTATAAATATGATAAAACTAAAGACTTTTGGAGATATGAAGGATGCAGTACTACTATATAGGTACTCAAGATTAACATCAGATTGGGTGAAACTTTGTGTGTTATGCCTCCTTTAATTTGTGTGCCAAAGATGAACAGAGATCTTACAGGTTTAGAACAACATGAGGGTGAGAAATTAATAAAATAATTTTCATCCCTCTAATGTTAATATACGCAGTTGTTGTTCTAACAAAAATCTTTAAGATCCTCCTTTTTTACGAAGTAAATTTTGAAGTATTCCTTTGTAAGAAAATACTATATAAAGAGCAAATATTTTAATAGATTAACGTTAGAAAAAGTATAAACCAAAATCACTTATCCAGTGCAGTCCTCAGATGCTAACGCAAACAGAAAGGGGGCCAACTGAGTCTCTGTATAGAGCCAGAGCACCAGGTGGTTTGGGTTCGAGAGGCCTTCAATGTTTGTGCAAAAAGTATAATAATCTTTTGGTGTCAGCTGCCATTTTGATTCCAAGAGCAGCAAATACATGACTGCAGTCCAGCTTAATGGGCATAATGCTCCACCGCTTTGCAAATTCATGAAACTCTATCCCAGGAAAAAATGTGATAGACTCTTGGGACACTGCTGGAAAAGAGGCACATTTTTTCTTTTTATTGCTGTTGCGCTCAGTGCAAAGATGGAGGTCAATGGAAGTGAATATAGCAGATTCACTTTGCATGCTGATTTAGGTGGCTCCCCCGCTGCGGGGCCTTAATGGTGTCTTCCCCATAAAAGATTTCAATTTGTGGAGCGAGAGACGCCGGGGGCCTAAAATAATCATGCTTGTTCCGAAGCCCTTAAGCTCATGTTATGACGAAGGCAAACTGTCAACTGCTAAATAGAAAAACATTATAGTCTTTCTTTTCGGAAAATGCACTTGTCATTTCATATAGGGGACACACGTATCTCCCAGCCGGCCACAAAACACTATCTGTCACTTTCGCTTTGCTAGCACATATCTCTTAAAGTATAGAGAAATAAGGCGCTATATTGGCTGCTATTCAGGTCATGGCTCGATGCCGACAGGGATTCTGTTCAACCCCTCCAACCTCGATTTTATTTATTTATTTTTTTCTTGCCGAGAGCATGGAGGTTTGAGCACAATCCGTGATTACAAGGATTAGATTGGTTTAAAACCAAGGGTGCCCAAACACTTTACTCTGAAAGGGCAACATTCATGCAATTTCAGATCTCACTGGAATGTGGGGGGACGGAGGGCTTTGAAATAGCGTGCTTGAAAGGGGCCCTTTTGCACAAGGGGGCGCTGGCAGGGGGGCGAGGGGAGACCTGGCACCAACACCGTAGTGATTTCACCGTGAGCACAGCCAAGTCAACTGTGAATAATGTCATTTGGAAGTCCGGGGTGACACAGGGTTCTGGAGAGCTGCCTAGAGCCCTGCTCTGTGAGCCCCAGATGAACTTTCGAAAACTCACTGAAGTCAACGATGCATTTCAGCTCTTAATTAAAAGGAAAGCACACACTTCTAATTAGTCTAATTCTGGGTACTAATTTGAGGGGTAATTAAGGCACAGGAAACTAATCTCTATCAAAACCGGCAAAGCCGTTTAGAGTGACTGGTTACGGGTGCTAGAGCTGAATGCTTATAAGGACTCTGAGCCGACTAAAGGGCTGGATTACCACTCTGACAGATAGTGATACAGCTACGTGGTATCACCACAAGGCACAGATGAGCATTTAGTCCAGGTTGCCATGAATTTTTATGCTTATGTCTTCTTGAGAACCAACATTTATATGGTTAGAATATAATTATACTCACTGATGTTTTGCCAGAAGCTGCTTTTTAAAAGTAGAAGACACATTTTTTGTAGAATCCTAAAGTTAACACCAACATGAAATCAGCAATTAACCCTATTTGCATTCTCAATACGTGTTAATAATCCTTTTATTGTGCACAATTCATCAGTGCATGTTTTCAATGTTTAAAAAATAAAAAGAATAAATATAAAAGGAAGCTACATATTTGTATGCATAAATAACAATTTATATGTTAAAATATATAGGTCCCTTGAGAACCTTCGTAATTGCATTTACATTTATTCATTTAGCAGATGCTTTTATCCAAAGCGACTTACAGGTGGGGAAAAACAACAAGCAATTAGTCATAAGAGGCA
>JAUCMS010000012.1:2208305-2221102 GCA_032357445.1 Enteromius radiatus | reverse complement strand
AAAAACGTTTATACCCCCCCCCCCCCCCCCCTTTTTTTTTTTCTTCAATGCTATCTTACAGTCTCTGTAAAAATGACTCATTCTCTTCACTGGGCCATTTTTAAACTACGTAAGGTTTTCTTTACAATATCACACTTTCAAACAGATGAAAGTTATTTTTTTGACCTGTGAATCAATCCATGCAAGGCTGTGTGCTTTATTTTTGTACTTTATTTAGTACTTGTTTTGGACAATTCATTCACTTTAACCCAAACTTAAAAATGTAAAATCCACAATACGAAACCAATCAGACCATGAATGTGACATGAAACAATGAGCTGAGTCATGGAACAAGAAACAGCGTGTACAACTTCAATACAAAAACATAATAAAGTAAGAGTGCTCAAATACAAGACTAGAGTAATCACTTGGCAACCAATGACAATACAGACTATTTCTAACAGTCTAATTTTAAACATATTTGTACAATTTGTAAAATAATAAACACATAAATAAACAGTCACACTTTATATTCAGTGGCCTTAAGTACTCTGCAGTTACATAAAAATTGTTCTACATTTAAATCACATGTACTTATAATTAAATCATTTGGTACAGTGCACGTATTGTAGACACACATGCTTCTACATTGTACTTATATTTTTTTAAAAATGCTTATATGTAATTACATCTACATCATACATTTTGTATGTACATTTATAATTACACTATTGATACCTAACCCACCAGTAAACCTACCCATACCAACAAACCTGTTCCTAACTTTACCTATATCCAAGGAAAAGTGTTTTCAATACTTAATATAAAGTGTGACCAAATATATATATATTATAAAATTCAAACTGTACCTTTTTATAAAACAAATGCAGCATTGATGAGCACAGCAATTTGGTCATGCCGAACAAGGCATAGATATTTGCTTTAAAAATACCAATAATCATTAATCATAATGCATGTAGTAGTTAATAGTTAACAAGTATTAGCTGTTCTAAAGTTATTGTTTTCTCTGGTGAGTAAATTGTTAATTTTTAATTTTATTCCAAACATGACAAATGTGGTAGATGTTACTTAATGCCTGTGACACCAAAAATAACTAGTTAAATTTTAAATGTTAAAATGTATTATTATTATTATTATTATTATTATTATATTAATTTGAATAGACCTGCAGTTCTAGTGTCTTCAAACAGAAAATTATTATTAATTAATTAAAATCTTGGTAAATCAAGAAAAAAAAAAAAAAAAAAGCATATTAGCGTTATTTTAAATGCTGGTCGACTGGTGAGATTGAGGTTCTGGATTAATCCAGTCAAGTCAATATGGAGCCCGGTATGCTGCTGTGAGAGGGTTTGATTGGGACTGGACCATGGTGGGTGGTCAGCCCTGAGCAGCAACTTGTACAAATCACTTTTGCTTCACTCAGCTCAGCAAGCCACCTGCTAACCTTCCCTCCCATTAGCAGACAAGATGTGCTTTTTGTGTAGCACCTCTTCATCAGCAGCAGAATGTTATTCTAGTGTGCTTATCATACATTTACAATGTGTAAATTTAGCTTACAAAACCCAACCAGCTAAAACCAGAGGAAGAAAATAATTTTCACAGATTCTGAGAGTGTTATCCAGGGAATCTGCTTTGTATGCGAGCGCATGATGCGACGTGCTCTTGCGTGCTGCATCCAGATCTATAGTTTTCACGCTTCTCTAAGGAGAAGCCTGGCTTGGAACTAAGGTGCAGGCTAGCATTCATCTTCATGATAACTGTGTCATTGGCCCAGCATGCTGGCTAAGCCTTCACACTCGCTACCTTAAACACGCTCAGCTCCCCATATATATCCGTTACACCACGGACCCAGGCTCTTCTCGCTCAACGTGTCCGCATCGCTCAAAAACTCCCAAACGTTCCTCAATGCTGGCGTGCTGGTGCATGGTACAGAAGTACTTTTTTTTTTTTCTCTCTCCTACTCTCTTCCAAATCTCTCCAGATGAGCTGTCAATTGAGTTGTCAGATGAGTGAAATATGAATTCCCCCTGTAATGATAGTTCCAGTTGGGAAGAGAGGCGTTTTCATGAACAAAATTACGCATACCAACTCCACATGAGTTTCTGTGCCATTTTTTACTCCCCTGGCTAGCCTTCCGCACCAGTTTACGATTATAAATAATCATTTCTCATTGATGCGAGGTGATAGTTTGAATTGGTGTTGTCATGCAAACAATGGCTAATTAAACTCTCAGGACATGAAAATCAAGAAAAGGAGTGTTGCTTTCAACAATAGTTAGCAAGACAGAATTCCCCAAGCAAATTAACAGCACTCTGTAAAGTTAAATCTATTAATAAATAAATAAAAATGAAGGGGAGAAAAAGTAAAAGAAAGTGGATAAGATGTGTAAGCATGGATAATGAACTGGTACAGTCAATGTATGTTTGCGTGTAAGTCTATCTGTCTGTTTAATAATGTACCTTACTACCTTACTACACATTTCACTGCAGTTGCTCTAAAACACATAGGTATGTTTTTATTATGTGGATATAGGTAAGTATCGCTGTGTTTTACATTGCTCCAGTTACATATCACAACGGATCAGAATGTAAATGTCTGGGGACTGTCGCTAAAAGTTCTATCATGTTGGAAACATGCCATCCAACCCGATAGTGTTAGCAAATGTAAAACCAACATCAAAACGTATTTGTTGATGCAACTGTGCCATTTCAACTTCCTTTTACACAGATTTGTTTTGTCGAACCGTAGTTCCACAAGATTCAAACTGCAGCTCCTCACCTCTCCTCCTGATGGTACCGCCACCAATGCAAATTTTCTGTACTTTTCTTCTCTCCTCCTGAGGAGCTGGCAAAAGTATTGACAAATCTATGAAACACAACTGATGCACAGACCGAGCTGTGATTGATTCTGCCAGTGCGGCAAGGCAGTGAGGAACGCCACTTCAAACACAACTTTTCTGGCTTCCATAGCTCTTTGCGACAGAAAATCTATGCACGAAACGTGAGGAAATTTGTGAGCAAAAGCACAAAAGGGCAGAGTAGGTCCTTAACAAGCATTCTTTATTAAAGCACAAAAACAATTCTCAACAAAGCGCACTCGTGTCTCTTTTGGCATTTGTTTTTGTCTGTATAAACTCAGCAGTGATAGAGAGGTGAACGTTCTGTGTTTCACGTTCATGCACATTAATTGCTGTTTTAAGAGGTGGCATAAAGAGCACTGAATAAATGGCATGATAAAAGTACAGTTCTTTCAAATACTAAATAAAGGCTATTATTTAATACGAAACCTTTTATACATTTAAATTTATTGATTATTAGGTTATTACATTTTTTCCTCCAAGAATTCAATAACCATAGAGAGCAAAAAGAGTTTTTGAAATAAATTGAAATAATTGTTGCTAAAATCACACACACACACACACACACACACACACACACTACATTCATAAGAGATATCATAGTTCTTTTTAGCAATGGTCTGCCGTTAAAGCAGCAGGGATCATTCCCCATTAGTGGCTGTCATGAGCTCAGTATGTCACCAATATGGTTTATCATAACTGTGAGAGTCCATTTCTTTCCTATCCTATTTTTTACCAGCCTTCTTCAATTAACCATAGCTCAGCATGAGCTGTCTGTTAATAACATGCCACCCATCCTCACAGTTAATGCGCCTGTCATTAGCTGATTAACCAGCATGATAGAAAGATGCAATTGTTTGTCAGTGTTCTCTCTCTATCTTTTTTTTTTATTATTATAATTATTTTTTATATATATATATATATATATATATATATAAACCAACTTTACCAAATTTGTCCTGCAGCCCAATTGTAACAGATAAAACACACGTCAGTTTTAAACACTGATGCCAAACCTGAGTACATATAATGCATTAGAAATGCACTGGGGCACTTACTGTATGCAAAAGGCTCATTTTGCAGAGACAAAAGCCAAGTGTAAATGTAAATAACAACTTTGGCTGGCTTGGAAATTGAAAATATCAAAAAAGCAATTTATTTTCCGTGGCTATTTATAAATAAAATGTGGAATTTAACATGTGTTTCTGACCCTTATTCCGCTTTGGGAAAAGGTTGAAGGAAACAGAATGCAGGGACGTTAAATGAGATGGACCTCTTGCTATCACAGTAACTCAAGAAACATCTGCCTGCAATTCTTCATTTGAACACCCCAAGAGGCAAATGCAGTTAAAAGGGTAGAAAAGATCACTTCATGTAATTTAAGAAGTACTAATATAATTTTTCTGACCTTTTCCTCATCTAGACATGAAATACATTATGCCATATTGCATTAGCACTATCAGTCACAAGGGAAATACAGCCAGAGGTTATGATTTTGATAGCAAGAATAACTACAACCTCTCTCAGCAGGTGTTGATATTGAAATGTCGGAAGAAAGAAATTATAAAAAAAGAACATGAATGAACATTTTCTGAACATTTTCCCATCTAAATTATGCCTACATAATATACTATAAACATACTTTTCGTCGATTAATTGTCAAGTAATTTGGTTCAATGTATTTTTCTCAGGTGTTAATGGAACAAAAAGTGTATTTTGCATTTTAAGGACCTGCAAAACAAAGTGAATATGAATATTGCTGTTGGTTTGTAAAAGATAGACACAGCAAAAATATGGCAAGCTGCTCAAGCAAATTTGCCATGTTGACTTAAGTTTAATTATCATTGGTGAATTTTCACAGTGGAAACCCAGTAAACTCAAAAGTAATTCATGCAGTTGTGAACTGAATGTTAAGGTTAATTTTTTCATGAAAAAAATAAAAAAAATCCACAATGCAATTACTGTGAACATATGAGACTTTGGATTTATTGGCTGCAATACATTGCAAAAAAAAAAAAAAAAACATGGTAACAAAGATCCCACCTCGCTGAAACTTTTCAACTTCTTGTGAATGTCAAACACACAGGCATGCTGACAATGCAGAGCGCAAAACTGACTGACTGTCAGTGATTATGCATTATAAGAGCTAGTCTTGCTCCTCTGAACTGAACTACAGTTTTTCAGTTCTCATTCATGGCTTTGATCAGTGTCCCTGGAGACAGTGAGTCACACAACTTGCTGTTAGACTTAGAAGTATGACGATCTTTGAATATGATGCAATTTCTGAACATCTCTTTGGCTTTGATTAGCCTCTCTCTGTGCCTGGGCCAGGAAACTGCACTTCAGGCTTTCTAACATTAACTCGGGGCACCATCCATCATTATAAAGTTCATTATCAAGATGTTTTTCTTTGCCATCATTAATCTTGAGTAATCTGATTTGAGATTGATGTGCCCTCTCGCGGATGACACCACAGCTTGATTCCTGTCATTAATCTAGATTTTTGCTTTTGTCATCCTGGGTGCTTCCCCCTCACGGCCCGTAAGTAGTGCGCTGCCACTGTCACAGCTGAGACCCAAAATGCTGATTCAACAGTGAAGGAAGGGGTTAGATTTAAGATGGAAGGGAGAAAAATAAAATAAGGTTTCCGCAGGTACTGTACATAATAGGCCCTCTGTGTGTATCATACCTACTATGCTGCACATTTTAAATTAAATTTATAGAAAGAAATTATATTAATATATTATAATCACAATAACACATAAGAACATGAAGGGGAAAAACAAAACACTAAAACACATTCACACAAAGCATATGCACTACAAAAAATAAAAATAAATAAAATTTTTTTTAGAAAGTTTTAGTGCTGTCAAATGATTATATATATATATATATATATATATATATATATATAATGCTGTCAAATGATTAATCACCTCCAAAATAAGCTTCTTTTTTTACATAATATAAGTTTGTGTTCTGTGTACATTTATTGTGCATATATAAATACGCCCACATACATGTTTATATTACATAAAATATGCTATGTTTATATATTAAATATATTTATTTATGATATAACGCATATGAATAAAAATATAGACATGTTAATATTCTCCAAATATATACTGCATGTGCGTGTCTTTAAATATATAATAAATATGCACAGAATATTCACATATATTATGTAAACAAAATTAATCTCAATTAAATTTTTGACAGCACATATGTATATGTAATTTCTCAAATCACTGCTCTTCAGGCAGGGAATAGCTATAAATACTAAATAAAAAAATCATTGTGTGTAAATATTGTTTTAGCTGTGGAGGACATATTGAAAGTAGTTATAATGTAGTACGGTGGAGTGGTCTGCCTGTCTGCACTGTACATGGTGGCAAAAACACACTGTGGATTTGTCAATGGATTCATAACAGTTGTCAGTCTATGATGTGTGTGTGTGTGTGTGTCAGTTGGAAATGAGAGCCCCGGCATGCAGCTCTGACTGAGCTGTTAACAAAGTGTGATGATGCTTGTCAGGTATTCATTGCTGCAAAAGATCTAAATTGCTAATAGAGAAAGTTTACCAATTTAGAGGCATATTCCTTCGAGAAATTAATCACGATTCTCTCATATGACTGAGGCGTTAGCTCTAATCTCATTCTCAGCTCCAGAAAAAAAAAAAAAAGAAAAAAGTCCTTGAAATGGCAACAGTCTCACAGTAATTAAATTCTGCCCAGTCTTCCTCTGATATCTTTAAGGAAATAGCAGCTCTATTCTATTGTATCGTACGATAAGTGCTCTCTCACTGCTTCTATCCGTGCCACTGCAGTAGATTCAAAACACACACATTCGGCCTCACAAGAAGATCCATCACCAGTAATCTTTTTTTTTTCTTTTTTCTCCAGAATTCAATTTTCTTTCTCAGTGCTTTTCTTCCTTTCTCAATCAATAAGGTTATGTATTTGTTATTAAATATACAAACAGAGGCTATATTTGCATCACTTTGCTTTCGTTTTAATTTCTTTTACATGCTGGACAGATGAATGTCATATTGAACCTGCTCATTGAACAATGTTGTGCCACAAAGTAATGGGTCGTGGTGCTTCAAAAAAAAAAAAATACAATTCACATAACTGATATTTTAAATAAATGTTGCTTAGGAAAAACAACGTATCAAGTATAGTTCTAATGAAATATCATTTTGTCTCTTTGTTATTATTAAGATAACCTGATAGCCCCCTCTTTTTTGCCACAACCTTCTAAATAAGTGTTTCATAATGGTCATTTTAGTGGGCTTTTAAATCTGTTTCTTTCTTTTTTTTTCCTGATATTGTTGCTTATAGGAGTACGTTAAACTAGCCTGTGCTTAAGTTCAAACCCATTGTCACTCTCTCTTCAATAATCTCCTGTCTTTTCATCAAAAAAAGTGACCAGTGAGTGCAAAAATGTATAAAGAAAGAGAGAGAGAGAAGAGAGAAAGAAAAGAAGATGCTTCTTAAATAATTATTGCAGTGCATTCACAATCATGTTACATCAAGACATGGATCTTGTTATTGAATATAATTTAGACTAGAAAACACAAATAAGCAATTTGGAGGCTTTGTTTGTGTTGTGTTAGCTGCAGGCTGTTCACTGATCAGACTTCATTAGTATTGATCAGGCTGCATTAACTTGTATTTTGCTGAGTTCAGCTGTTTGCCTACACTCATGAGAAAATGCCGGCCGGAGAGAGAAGAAGAGCCTCAATGATACAACATCAAAAGCAATGTTCCAAAATTGTTCAGAGTGTGAGGGGATTGTGTTTTCATTGATCAAGTTTTTTTTGTGTGTGTCTTTAACCTTTATGTTTATTTATTTATTTATTTTTTAATGCTTTAAGCCTTTATGTGTGTGTATATATATATATGATTTAGCTCTAACAGTTTATTTAATTTTTGCAGACTGGCTGACTTCAAACAGATGCTTTAAAATATGAATAACATTTTTGAAAGGTATTTGTGGTTTAAGGGCAGTCATCTGTGACTTAAAATTTAATTTTTGCTTTCATCCAAAGTGATTTGCATTGCATTCGATACATTTTATGAGTTAATGCATTTCCTAAAAGTCGAACCTGTGACCCTGGCATTGTTAGCGGCATACTCTGCTTTTTGAGCTACAAGAATACGAAAGGAAACCTTATCAAAAAAGGATTTTTCATGGCACACAAGCTAATATGTGCAGTGTATGGAATATGTAAGTTAACCACGGTGCATTGTGATTACTATCATGCAAACAAAAATAAGTGTTTTCTGAACCAAATTTATGATGCACATTACATTTCATTATAGAAAGCAATCTCTCAGAGGAAAATACATAGACAGAAGGCATTCAATTTCACTTTCTGCCTTTGGATTTTCACTGAGCTGAAACATAATGACAAAAAATGCCTGCCTCTGAGGCAGCATTGCATTTCAAGGTGTTAATGATATTCTGGTACTTACAGCCAAAGTTATTAACCGTGGGATTAAGAAGACATCCATGGTCTCAAAATTAATTTTACTTGTTTCCCGTGGCTTGCACTTCTTGTTTGGCTAACTAAGCATGTGGCTATGGATTACACCCCTAGTAAATTTTAGGAAAAAGTTAAGGGATATTTGAATAAAAATAGCGTTAGGTCTGCAAGGTTATATGCAATACAGAGACACAATTTGCACATGTGAGAAGCCAAGAAAACTTGTGAAAAATTGCAGCCAACTACAACAAACGTTCTTCTTCTTCCTGTGGATGAAGATTTCCACGCTATCCATCAGTTCGAATTTGAATGTCAGTCAAATAGCAAACAGTGCACTATATTTATAAGATTCACTTTTGGCTTGAATTAGACTTGAGTGAAATAGTTTCACTCAATCTCAGAAGGTGTTTGATTAGCAAGTGTAAATCCTCTTGAAGGGATTATGCAGCCCAGAGACAAATGTGTCAATTTAACTGCCACCTTGTTGTCTTGGAAACTGGGTTGAATCAATAACACAGAAGCGTCAGGAGAACTGACAGTCATTTCTGTTGGGTCACAGGACGGGAGAGGTGTTGATGGATATTCTGCAGCCCTGGCATATATTTACATGAAAAAAAAGATGGAATAACTACCTTTGTGTTAGCCTTTGTCAGTCATCACTTTTAAAGGTGAAGCATTTAATTTTTCTGCATTGCAAACTTTAAAACACTTACCCTTGTATTCCATTGGTAGAACACACAGATCGTCAAACCCTAAATTCACATCATTGCTTGGAATGCTCTAACGACTTCTGAAAAACAAAATGGGATTTGTGTTTGCTTTGGTGCAAAAATTATACAAAAAATAAGAGTGATGTGGTCTTTGTGGGGAAGTTGAGCCAGCAACAGTGCAGCGAGAGGGATGTTTGATTTATGATTGACATGGCAAACACATTCAGGAAACAATAAATTAATTATGGCTAAAAATGTTGAAGTGATATATTATTTATAATAGACAAGGTGCATAATCACACAGAGCTGAACATTTATATAATCAAAACTAGCTAATGTAATTGTCTGGGTCATGGCACCAGCTTTACCTTGAATTATTGATGACAATGAGCTTACTATAGATCCTCATTCTGGCCCCTTGGTTGCTTGGTTTATTTCTGACACAGAAATAAATCTGACAAATAGAGGATAAGAACATTAGGAAGGTATGAAATATTTATGCACATTTTGGGAGTAAAAAAAATCATTACTCTTTTCACTGTTGAATGCAGAAATTAGGAGATACAGATTTGAACCCAAGATTTGTTTCTCCAGGACAATACCTTTATGTAATATTAAAATATTATGTAAATTATTATAAATATATAGTTTTTCCCCACAGACATAGTCACCTTTGACTCTTTTGTTCTCATTTCTCATTTTAACTCATTTCCTGTTAAAATAGGTACAAATTTTGTTGCAAGAAGCATCATATGATGTTTTACTAAATACCCTGTGATGTTTGTACTGGCTACTGTATACAGGCCACCAGGGCACCACACAGACTTTCTAAAAGTAGTTTTTTTCTAACGGAGTTAGTACTAGCTGCAGATAAAGTCTTAATTGTTGGTGATTTTAATGTCCACGTTGGTAAAGGAAAAGTAATCATACTGTAGATCTAGTCCTGTCACATGGAATTGATATTAATGGTGTTGAAATTCTGCAGCAAAGCGATGATATCTCAGATCATTATCTAGTCTTGTGTAAACTCCATATAGATAAACCTGTAAATTCTGCACCTTGTTACAAGTATGGTAGAACCATCACTTCTACCACAAAAGACTGCTTTGTAAGTAATCTTCCTGATTTATCTCAATTCCTTAGCACATCTTGATGATGCAACAGAAACCATACACTCTCCCTTTTCCCAGCACTTTAGATACAGTTGCTCCTTTGCGTTTAAGAAAGGTAAAAGAAAACAGTTTGATTCTGTGGTATAATGAACACATTCGCACCCTAAAGAGAGCAGCCTGGAAAATGGAGCGTAGCTGGAGGAAAACAAAGCTAGAAGTGTTTCGTTTAGCTTGGCGGGAAAATATGCTAACTTACAGAAAAGCATTAAAAAGGGCTAGATCTGATTACTTTTCACCTCTATTAGAAGAAAACAAGCATAACCCTCGGTATCTATTCAATATAGTGACTAAATTAATGAAAAATAAAGCATCAACAGGTGCTGACTTTCCACAAGATCACAGCAGTAATGACTTTATGCAATATTTTACTTCGAAGATTAATAATATTAGATATAAAATAGAAACTGTGCAACCGTCAGCTACAGTATCCAATCAGACGGGTCCCGGCGGATCAGCTCGACGAGCTGGTCAGTGAGCGCCATCTTCATTTTGGTCAGTTGTTTTGTCATATCTGGTGCTGTTAACACACTAATACACATTTATTAATCAAATCCATTAAAGGGTTGTTAGGCTGCATTAATTAGATCAGCCGGGACCGGGAACACTCCCCTTTACACACGATGTACTTGTTATATCGTAAAAATGGCATCTACTCTAATATTAGTCTGTTTCTCTCTTATTCTGCTCCTCAGTCCGTATCCAGATCAGATGGTGTATCAGCACAAAGAGATGATCTTCATCGGAGACCAGAACAAGATCGCCGGAACTAGATACACACAAACACACATACACTATATGTCCTCTACACAATCTGTCATGTGTTTAAAATTGAACTGAAAATTAGGTGCTGGGCATGCGGCCAGAGGAGAACTGGCCCCAACTAAGCTTGGTTCTCAAAAGTTTTTTCCCCATTCTCTCATGGATGGGGTTTTGGTTCCTTGCCGCTGTTGCCTCTGGCTTGCTTAGTTGAGGACACCTGATTTCCAGTGATTATCGTTGTCTTGATTACAGAGACCATCTCTGAAATTGATAAATAAAAAGTTCAATTCTCGTCATTATACATTACCATCACTTTGTTCTCCTATTTGATAATGTTCAGTGCTTTGCTACAATCTGTTTTGATAAAAGCGCCATATAAATAAAAGTGACTTGACTTGACTTTGAGTAAACACATATCCTTCAGATCACAGTGTATATTGTTATTGTGCTTGCATATTGTCTTGTGTATGGTATAATGTTTTATTCATGTTATGATAGATCACTAGCTAATATCACCTCATAATACATTCCGTGTTTTGTATCTAAGGACTCGTCTTCAGACGATCTAATTGAGAGTGTATGTTATATGTTGATCTCTTTGCAACATTCAGTATTTTAAGAATCTCCTCTACTTTGTATATCATATACAAATATATTTTAGAATTTATAATCATAAAACTTCCCTCCAAATTAGCAACACACACGGCTCTTTGACCCACAAGAGGTGTGACCTCATCATGTTTTAAAAGGCCCTACAGCTCGGACCCTCGCTTTTTGCTTTGTCTGGATGCTGGACCCCCATTATCTCTCGTCTCCTTGCTAAGCCCCCGGGCCTGAAGCAACAAATCGGGAGGGCTTAGATGCAGCATGTCTGCAGTCTTGTGAGACACTAAGATGAGGATTTAACTCCACAGAAACACCTAAGTTTTACACTAGGCCGAAGCCTTGACATTTCATGTAACTCAAGATCCACAGATTGCTACAGATCTCTCTCCCAGCTCTTCTTTCATCTACCAATATTCAGAGTCAGGACATCTTTGGAATTCATCGCTCTTCAAACCAGAAAGAACATGATTGCCAAACCAAAACCTTGGAAACATCAGGACTTTGAGACTGCATCGGACACAAACGAGGCAATGCAAGTATCGTACATATAACTAAAGAAAACAGAGGTTTAGTATTAGTTATGACCCGTTATGAACGGCACTGATGGTTTTACAGGTGGTCAACAGACTCATAACTTTTCATAACTTCAATTTGAGCTTTTCCTAATGGTTTACCCTTAAGCCTTCTTTGCACTTTCCCCTTGTGTGAGTGTATTTATATGTGTGTGTTCAGTTAAGTGAGTTAATGTAGAGTTACTTTTGCACAAATTACATGAGTTTCTGACGCTGCCTTGCAAATTAATGTCCCTTTACCATTCTGACCCTTGCTACATGCTCTAATGCAGTGATACTGTAAGAAGGTATTTTTCTGTGGCCATGAAAATATCCCTTCTTAGAGTCTATATGAACTTATACAATTTGTTCGCTGAATGAACAGTTTAGTTGATGGTAATTCTGCTACAGTTACTACTGGCAGCTAATATAAATAATTGCAATTAATCAAAATTAATAGTAATTATTTATATACATTTCCCTTAATGAGCTAATATGTTACATAAATGGTGGAGGAAAAATTTAAACAATATTTGCAAGCAGATTCAGTACCAAACTTATGTGTTTGTCTCATGTCTGTTGGCATTAGAGGAAGTGCCTTAGCATGGTTCAAATCATATTTATCTGACCGCTATCAGTTTGTAGCAGTGA
>JAUCMS010000012.1:2176614-2204618 GCA_032357445.1 Enteromius radiatus | reverse complement strand
CCAACAAGCTACTGAGAAATGTAGTTAAACTAGTAGCGTCACTACTTGTAGCGACGCTACTGCCCATCACTGCTTTTCTGTAGTTACACCTTCTAATGGAGTAGAGACTAAGAGACTGCCTTTCACTTCAATGCACAAAACCTAAAGTAACCTTAAAAAAAAAAGACAGTCAATTCAAATCAAACAATTCCTTAAATATGTTATTTTCTAAAGTAAATTGTAAGAAGTTGCCTACCATTTAAATTAAAAGAAAGTAGCCTTCAGAAATCAAACAAATTCTTTTCTGAATGTGAAAAATAACAAAAAAAAGACATTTGAACTTGAACTTTTCAGTTTTAAAATACAAAATAATTATTTGAAATATGTAAATAAATGTGTGTGTGCATGTGTGTGTGTGTGTGTGTGTGTGTGTATATTATGTTCATATATATTGTGTTCATATTCTATTGCAAAACAATTGGGATATGAGTAAGGTTAGGGACAGGTTTGGTATGGGTAGGTTTAAAGGTTGGTTAAGTTATAAGGAATGGGTCAAAAGTTTAATTATAAATACAATTACAAGAATTCATTACAGATGTAATTACATGTATTTATTTATTTATAATGCAAGTTCAACATGTATATTCATAATAAGTGCAAGTGATTTAAATGTAAGCACATAGCAGTTCAGGCCACATGACATAAAATGGGACCATTTTTCATGTAATTGTGAGTGGCTGTGGCTGTCTGACGCAGATTAACTTTGACGAGGTAGGTTTGAAATGCAGACGGTGCCATTATCAATTACACACAAGTCACGTATGTGGAAGTCTCTGTTCTGAGGGAATGTAACAGGCTCTAAAGAGCTCATCACCGGCAACAAAAAAAACAAACACACCCAAGGACGCATCATTAACATTTCACAACAGTTGTTCTTCCACGCTCCTTTATTCTCTCATTATTTCTCCTTCGTTATTCCAAGGTAAACACTGAATAATGATGACAGTGCTGCAGACAATAATCTCTGACAAAAGAGAATTTATGATAGCTTATCTCTGGGAGCCTGAAAAGTTGAGATGACTGTTTGATGAAAAGTCCTATTCTAATATAACCTATCAAACAATAACAACGCATAACTGTCTAAAAAAAAAGAGATAATTCAAATACAAGACAACATTATAAGGAAATCATGCGATTATAGAAGAGGAAAATATGTTGAACTTTTAATCTTAATTAACGTCCATCAAACAGAATCTCAAAAATCTTTGTTACTAATACATATCCATTTCGGAATTCTCCTTTTTGATGAAAGAAAGAGAATCTGGATGATTAAAAACGTCCTGCCATACCGGATGAATAATTGAACTGGCATGGCCCCTTTGACACAGAGTAACAGATGACTGTTTTCACCATTTCAGTTACGTAAGCATTTCGCCGGCCCCACTGTGACACTGTGATATCCTCACAACTGCATAATGGGAGTTGAAAGAAACTCCGTTATGCGGGGGCCGATAATATAATTATATGATTATTCAGGGCCAAACATGCACACAAAGTGATTGTGGCGCGGTGCTTTGTAAAGGTCTATCTCTGCTTCATGAGTGCGACTTTATTCAAGTATGTGCCGCAGTCAATACTTGTATGTCAGAGCAGTAATTGACCTGAATTGAGGCGAGCGGAGCCTTAAGGCCCCATCAAGATTAATTACATTCTCACACATGCAAATCAATGCACTGAGTTGGAGGGCTGTTCTGTACGTCTCCAGTCACCCTTGTTTTAGAGAGTAATAATTTATTTTGGGTCTGGAGAAAACCACTGCATATTGTAATTACGTTGTTCTCAACCCATTTTAGGATCTCTTGGGGGGAAAAAAACTAGGAACTAATTAATTACTGCTGCTTGCTAAGGCAATCATCACTATTATTTTTGCCCATACTAAGCTCTGGCGTGTCGCGCATGCTATTACTAAGTAGCTGGACTGGGAAACAGGTGGAGAACTGGGATACAATATGATTACATTTAATGAAATATCAAGAGAGGATATCATAGAGGCTTAGGCTTGCTAAACTTGGGCCAGCCAGCAACACCCTAGCAACCCTTCACAATATCCTAGCAACCCAATTTTGGGGAAAACAAAAGCCTAAGATGGTTGGTTGGTTTTCGCTGGTCTTCCAGGTTGATCATAGCCGGATTTATAGATGACTTCTGTAGCTGGTCGGGACCAGCTTAAACCAGATCAGACCAGCCAACCAGGTTATGACCAGGCTGAAGACCAACTAAAACCAGCCAACCATCTTTCTATCTCTCTCTATATATCTTGGATTCCTAGTGGTCGATATATCTTATAAATTAAGAGAACGCACTTCCCCTGATAAAGATGTGAAAAAGGTGTATTATGGTAAGGAAAGCCCTAGCGCATATCCTCAATGAGTTAATTCCCAGGTCTACCGGGCTCGAAAAAAAGACCATGGCTGTAAACTGAAGGAGCAGAGACAATATAGATCATATATGTTCATCATGTAATGTTTTGACCATGATTGGGGTAAAGTAGGCTAGTCAGTTTCTTCTACTGTTTCTTCTAGCTGTTCGGTTGACAGGAAATAACAAGCGTGTTTTAAAGTGTGAGAATGATTGTGACGTGCAGCCAAGGTTTGGGATTAAGGTCTGGATTAGAAACCCACAAGCTTGGATCTGACAAGACAATGAGGCTGAACCTTTATTGGCAAACTGACCTTCCTTTTCATCTGTCCCATTTCTCATTCTTTATTAGCTTCGTTCCTCTCTCGAGTAACCTTTAGCCTTCAGACGCTCTCTCGCCCTCTCTCATTTTCTTTCTCTTCTTTTCTTGTGTAACAGTAATGATTTCCTTCTCACAACACTGTCACAAAGTGCCATTTCCCTTCACGGTAAAGCCACCTATCAGAGGGACTGGATTATACTGACAGACAGCAGCGTACCTCATTTGGTCCCTCAGGGCTGCTTCTCACCACGACTGTTGGTTTTCAGATTTAACACGTCTCATCTCATTATCGGCATCATTGGTTGTTTACCGATCACAGGTAATTAAAGGAACATTTGGAATAAAGGGCTGAAAACTCCTTGTCAAAACAATCAAACGCATACCAATAGAAAGCGACAGTGTTTTTCTTTTAAAAATATATGTTTCTTAACAAATGCTGATGGACAGTGAAAGAACAGGAGCTATTTCTTCTATTTCTCAGACCATAGAAGAGACAAGACAATGACTAGTTTACCAAAAATGAATCAGCTGATCCACTTTTAACAGAACCTGTCTGACTGATTTGTTAGAAGAATAGTTTACCGTTAGTATGATGTGGACCTGAATAGTTCATGCTTTTAAAGGAACGCACCGCTATTTTTGAAAATGGCTCAAAAATGACCAGATATTCACATATTGTTCGTATTGAAGAAGGCTGAAAATAAAAAAAGTTTGATTTTATAGGTCAATATGGCTAGGGACTATACTCTCATCGTGGTGTAATAATCAAGGAACTTTGCTGCCGTACCATAGCTGCAGCACCTGAAAATAGCCCCCAGCTACATTATAAATTCGGCATCTCTTTATGTTAATGAATGAAACAGATGCATGTTTTTTTTTCTTTTTTTTACTTTACTGTCCTGAAGTGCGAGTGGCACTTCCGGTGATATTGATGTTTGCCGTCTTAATAAATGAGGACATGAATACATGAACATCTCCAGAACTGCTATGAGCATTTTGCCATCCTTATATCATTTACACACAAAAATGTAAAGGCATTTATTGCAACCCATCAAAATAAAAGTAGAATAATAATAGCAGAAATAATATTTAGTATAATGTACATAATAGGTTTTATGTTGTTGTTTTAATTTCTTGTATTTTTTGTATTGTAACAATAAATAATATTTATTTTGCAAAAACGTTTTATTATAATAATAATGATAATAATAATAATGTTCCTTAATGAACCAATAAATTAAATGAATGTTTTATGCCTTTCAAATAATTATACATGCTAAAACATTTGGTGTTGGGTTAGGGCTAACATTAACCCTAACCGTAACTGTTTAGGTTTCATGATTGTAATTAATTAGAGATGTTTTTTTTTTTTTTTTTTATTAATATGATTTTATTTAACCATAAAAAATAATAAATAATACTGTGGTAAAACATTTATCAATACACAATTATCAATTTTTGAATTTGTCATATAATAACATGGGTTTATACTTTGGTTGCTGCTATGGATGGAGATGCCGAATGGCTTCAATTTGAGTCTTTTCTTCACAATCTTATTGATTCTTAAGATTTTATTTATATCACCCAAATAAAATGAATAATGCTTGTGATGTTATGTTGCAGTGTATTTCATGATTCTATTGTCAGTCACAGCTTGACTGAAAACATCTTTTGTGTCCCATGGCAAACAAATAATAATTCCCTAATTAAAGATACTTGAATAAACGTACTGCTTACACAAATACAGAAATGTTATAGATTTTAAGTTTTTACAATATACAACAAATCCTAAAAAAAAAAAAAAAAAACACAGAACAAAGTGTTATGTCTTTTCAAATAAATGAGTAAACTATGTTTAATAAATGAAACTAAAAACAATAGCACTGATATGAGTGTCTATATAAAAATGTTAGGCAGAAGCACAAATATTCATTAGATCACACTGGTATTATGGTACTGTAGTGTAAATTACACCACTGTATGGCAAACACTTTCCTGGTTAACAGCTTAAAGTCAAAATCACCAATAAATTATGACCTCAAATTCAATTGAGTTAAATGTCCTACTTTTGAAATACTTCTATAGTGCTTTATACAACTGAACTGCCCGGAAGACACAAAATATGCAAACGATCGTTGAGTCCAGAGAGAAAGAGAGAGAGAGGCCATGCATTGGAATGAGCAGAGGGTATTTTTCATTTTTGGGTGAAGTAAATCAGGGATTTTTACTTCAAATACGGTGTGTGTGTGTGTGTGTGTGTGCGCGCTGTGCACTGGATGGCAGCCAAAGCTTCTAAAGTTTAAAGAAAACGGAACTGTGTGTGTGTGTGTGTGTGTGTGTGTGTATCATCCCTGGACAGGCCCACAGGCTGATGACAGGGTATCTCGGTGGACTAGAGGACAATCTGGTGTATGTCACAACATCCAGACGCTTTCTTGCCCAACGGAGACTAATTACTCAGCATGACAACATGTCTCCTGCCTTTCTCTCATCTTCCCTTTCTCCCAGAACGCACCAAACACCTCCACTGGACAAAGACTCACAGAAGGAGGAAAAAGAGTTTAATGACAGCCTGTTTCATTTGTCTCTTCTCTTCAATTTCACTGTCAATTCAACACCGCTAAATTCCTGAGCTTGCGTGACAGGACTGGGCAAAATGTAGTGGTTATAATCTGACATTTCCGGAGTGTGAATTCTAAAGGAAATGACTTTAGATGAAACTTCCGATGTACATTTTCATGTATTCAATAGTGCATTATCATACAAATCATAAGACGTATTTCTCAAACTTAAATAAAATCACTATTTCTTTTCAATATTGACATAGAGTTTTATTTAGTTTTCTTGTTTCTTTAGCAGTAAAACAGCATATTAGAATAATTTATAAAATTGCAATATCATTTCAGAATACTGTTTTGTTGTTGTTGTTTTACATTAATTACTTGGCCTGTGATGTATGACATTTCAATTATTCCACATTCCTATATTCAAAATAAACACTGTATTAGTGACAATAACTTAATTAATTTTCATTATATTTCAGTTAAAACTAAAGTGAAATCATGTTTGCCTCAATTCAACTAACTCTGTCAAATGATTAATCAAATGTAAAATATATATATACACATATATTTATTTATTTTGTTTTAACGTGTGTGTGTGTTCTGTGTATATTTATTATTTATATGTAAAAACACAAACATACAGTATATTCTTTTGAAAATATTGGCATGCGTATACATTTATATTCATATCATTTATACTATATGTAAATATTATAATTAATATAATTCGATATTAACACTTGTATTCTTAAATACATACACGTACAGTATGTGTGTGTATTTTTTCTGTACATAAATATAGACAGTAAGTAAACAGACGTTTATTTTGGATGCGATTAATCACGATTAATTGTTTTCCAGCACTAACATAAACTCACTGTCCCAAAAAAATGTTAAATTAATTTACACACTCCCGATACTCATCCGTTAGAGACAAAGCATCATTTAGCAAGCGAATGATCTCTCCACTCAACATCTTCAACATGAATGGAATGTAGATGAAGTCTCTATGCCACCGTCACTGGAACGTCGTCAGGGAGCAAAATGTTTCTATTAACCTTTTCAGCGGCATTTAAAAGCCATGAAAGGACATCGGACGACGCGCTATCGTCAATGACAGACCATATACAAGTCCCGACTGGCAGACGTATCGTTCTCGAGAGCTAATCCAAACAGTCGTGCCCTTGCCAGCTACAAATAAATTACCGAGAATTTGTCTCTAATCGAGCGAAATCCCAAGATTGGCAAGAATTACGATGATTATGAGGAAAACTAAGCAGCACTATTAGGAGTGACATTTGAGTTGGGCGTTAATTTTCTAATAACATGCCTGAATAGCCGTTATGATAGACGCCTCAGGATAAACACCAGATGTCCAGACAGATGAGAAACCTTGGGAAGGGATCACAGGATATCCATGGATAGAAGTGCTCTCCCACACACACACATGCACACAAACACTTTGGATTTAATTGATGCTACAGGAGAGGAGAGCAGATCTTTAAGGGGGGTTTGAGTAGCAACAGAAGGACTTTAATCACAGCACTGGAATAGAGACTCGAGAGCCTCAAAAGCTGTCGATAAGACAGAAAATCGTGGAAAACAAACCCTCAGCACTCACTCATGTGAGAAATCAAATTATATCGGACTCCCATGACGTGTATCGGAACGCAAAGGAAGTGCAAAAAGCACGGTATTATCGATTATTACGGGCCATGGATGACACGTGGAGAGAGCACAAAGCATAAGTAGCAAAAAATGAATTTGTGGATATTCAGGAGACATGTTTGCATAAAGATTCCCCATATGGTGTTGTAAAAATCAAGTATGCATGATGCAGGAGGGTTCGCAGCGCACACCTCTTACCCCCTGAACTCACGATGCCCACTCAGAATTCCCATCATGCCTTGCAGCGGTAAACATGTAACGCTGTGTCGAGTGATGGAGTCGGAAAGATCATGTGGCAGCGCTCGCAATAAACCAGCCGCTACCTGCGCAGCTCTCAATAGCTGCAGCTCATAAATATGAAGGAGACTGACATTTCTAAATTAAACATCATGAGGAAATCTGTCAACACTGCATTCACACGCAATGAGGGAGCATCTGAACACTGCTGTCTGACTAATTAAGTTGTTATAACAACTTTTTGTTGCCAGATTTGGATTTCGCGCACAAATTCAGTGCTCTGAAAAGCGTGAGCGGTTTGAAAAGAGATGGAGCTCGTCCCAAATATCTTCTCTAAAAAGTACTGTGGGCCTGCAAGGATTTGTATTATTATTATTATTTTTTTTTTTTTTTTGGTAAAGCTTTTGAAGTGTGAAGCTCTGTTTTGATCAGAGAGCACACAAGTTTCAGGAAATGCAAATGAACATTTTAGACTTTGATAAATATCATGTAAAAATGATAAAGTAAATATAAGATAAATAAATAATGCTTTCATCCTGGGCAAAACATTCATCAGAACACAAAGAGACAGATGGATAAAAAAAAGTGATTAATGACATACTTCAAAAGAAGTAAGAAGATAAAACAACACAGAAACTTGTACAGAAGGGACTTATGGTTCTGATGAACTCTGATTTTACAATGTCCTGGATTAAACTAACTTCAAAGAAAAATAAATAAATTGAATTTAAATTAAACTAATAAAAAAAAATCAATTGATAAATATTAATTAATGACATACTAAAATAAAATACAAAGTTAATTAGCAAAAACTCTATTTTAATACTATTTTTATTGTATTTTTTTCCCAGAAATCACTTTTTTTTTATTTTGCGCATTCTAAGTAATATCAGTATCATAACTTGCAAAAGCAGATATCCCTAACATTATTTTTTTTTTTTATATAAAAATAAATAAACACTTTGTTATATCTCCTCAGATGGCAATGATGTCTCAAAAAAGTTGCTGTTGTGATCAGAGACTGTATAGATGTGATTACATGCATTTTCAATTTTTTGTTTTTAGTTTTGTTGAAACTCCTCTCAACTAAAGCTCATCTTTTTCAAAGTGACCTGAATACAGTGCACTGATTCAGTAAAATAGACTTATCGACTTAGGGTGCTTATTGGTTTTTTGAGAGTGGACAATACCGGGTATACCGTTTTATTTTATTTTTTTGTAAATTAGCTCTTCATATTTTCCAAAGTCAAAGGATTTAAGAGACTGTTTAAACTGTGTAGATCTAAACAGCCATTTAAACCCTTTTTATTATTCATGGAGCAGGAAGACAAGAAAATATCTGTACATGAATCTATACTTTCATAAATCATAATGTACAATTTAGTGACACAGTGTATGTGATTTACGAATGATTTGCTCTTCAATTATTTTAACTCATTTTGTTCAGAAATGAGGCCTATTGTTGTAAAACTAGCAGCTGAATTATAAGCAAAACCTTTACCTGGCCAACATTGATTTATGCGTCTCACACATAATATCTTCAAAACAACAGAGCACACTCTCAACAAACATGTTTTATCATGGTAATAGCTGCCATTTTCAGGAGACTCCCTCAGTGCTGATATGCTTGTAGCTATTCTGAACGAATTTCAGTTAATAGGCACGATTAATGAATCAATATTTGATTAATGAAGGTCTGGAGAGCTGTAGATCATCCACTCAGACTTGAAACAGCCCACAAAGACAGTAAAAATCAAATACCAATCTCTGGGCTCTGGTGTGACTGTTAATTGTAAATAATTGTCCCAGCAGGCTTCTCTAATGTGTGTGTGTGTGTGTGTGTGTGTGTTGCTGGTGTGGGTGGTTGGTTGGTGTCAGTCTCAATAAGGCACTTACATTCTCAAAGCTCATTTCTCTCTGGGGGTGGTTTTAATATTCCTCATTCAATCTTTGCCCTCTGTGCTGAGCAGAACATGATTAATACTCTCATATTCTGTTGAGAGTTCAGAGAGGCATAACAAATAAAAGTCTGTTTTCAGACTTTTTGACTTATGGCAAGGAACAAAGCAGAGAAACATTTGTTTGGCAAGATGTGACAAGCAACAACATGGATCTAAAAGTTTCCCGGTTTCCAGAGATCATAATCAGCTAAAGAAAATTGTCATTTTAACTGTTTATAAAAAATAAAAATGTATTGCATGTATTGATAATAACTCCAGATATGAAATAATTTAATGCAAATACTGTGCGTTTTATCTATTGATAAATGAATGAATGAATGAATATGCCATTTTTGTGTAACAGAGATAATATTATACTTTTTTTTTTTTATTTACAGTATGTATTGTTCTGTATTTATTCATTTATTGTTTGTTACTTAGTCAATCTCTATTCTTTAAGTCTTAAAAAAATTAGAAATGTTTTATGGAAAGCCGCTATAATATGTGCATTGAATTGAATTGAATTGTTACTCAAACTAAAATAAGCATTAGTTAAATTAAATTGAATTGAACAATTGAATTTATTATTATTATTTCATTTATTTATATATGCAGTTTCCTTAGCAAGTATAATACTTGCTAAGTGGCCCATAAAGTCATACACTGACTTAGTAACAAGATTCCCTTTCAGTTGGTCTCTCCGACGTCACGTCGGTGACCGACGAATAGGAATCTCGCTTCGAGATGACAAATCCACTCTGCGTGTATAGAAACACGACAATGAAATTGGCTTACGCTGATTAGCATCCAGCTGAACCTAATCGCAGCGTGAGTATAAGTAGGTCAGTGGATCAAGCGTTCATTAGCGTTTCGCTTCGGAGCCGAGCTGTATGCAGACGTTCCTGGGCATATCTACTCACCTACAGACGGAGAGAGGCTGGTGTCACGGCGTAGCAGCGACGGTGGTTCCAGTCGAGTGGCGGAGACCGGACACGCAGACCTCAGACCAAACACAGGGGGTTTGGGAGACTCTCATACGACACTGGAAGGGGCAGCTTCCATGGCGTTTTGGTAGGGATCCCTATTCGTCGGTCACCGATGTGACGTCGGAGAGACCGACTGAAAGGGAACGTCTCGATTACGTATGGAGACGTCACGTCCCGTCACCATGGATCTGTACCGTCGCTAGGGGGCTGTGTCACCAGCTCGGCTCCGAAAAGCTAATGAACGCTTGATCCACTGACCTACTTATACTCACGCTGTGATTAGGTTCAGCTGGATGCTAATCGGCGTAAGCCAATTTCATTGTCGTGTTTCTATACACGCAGAATGGATTTGTCATCTCGAAGCGAGATTCCTATTCGACAGTCATCTCGACGTTACAATACGTAACCGAGACGTTTGTGCACAGCATAAATCATGTTTCAGCATAAAAACAAATCCAGCATCTGTGATAGAATGACAGAAGGCTTTGGCTCAAATCTGAGCTGTCAGAATGACAATGACTACATTTAAGGGATGTTGTTTACTTATTAAGTGTCATTGATTTTCTAGTCACAATCACATACTGCAGGTTATTTGGATTACATTCACTTCATTTATTCTGTCTCTCTCCATCTCCATTCAAGGATTTGTTGTGACCTTGCTCTCTGTATGCATGTCACTTGAATGAACGCACCGAACAGACATTGATCTTCAATCTGCAGAAATAACGTCCACACAAACAGAATTGTCATTCAAATACAGAAGTGAGTTAACTTGCAGTAATGAGTTTTTAAAGGTTAATGGTAAGCATTTTCTGCAAAGTACACAGATCATTCATGTTATGCAAAACCTTTGGAACACTGCTGCTAATTAGAATTAGAATTAGAGTGAATATTCCAACCAATTTTTGTTTGTAAATAGATTTTTATCAGAAAGCAACTGCTCCATAGCAGTGCTTATCATTATTTATGTCACATTGACTTTTTTTTTAAACAGGGAGCGAAGTGTAAACTTAAGGGAGGTTGTGAATCACGTTCTTCAAACCTCAGCGTCTCTCTGAGCCGTTCAGATCTCTGCTGGATCTCCACTTGAGATGAAGGCTTTGATATTGTGCACTGTCCAATCTCAAGGTTTTATGTGAGGAGTTACAGTCTCTCTAAAACATATATTCTCATCCATTTATCAGCTTAGCTATCAATCTAACAAAACAGGAATCTACAGAAACAGCAAAACACACGCAGAATGTAAATGTGTTGGTCTTCCAGACTGCTTAAACCTGTATCTCACCTGATCTGTAGTTTTTTTTGTGCAACTAACATAACAGCAAAATGGAACTGCAAAAAGAATAGGTTCCAAACGCTTCCCCAAACTCTTACATTATTCACACAAACAGGTATTTCATGTCTCAAACTTGAATCATTGGTTGAAGCTGGCAGAGGGTTATGGCCATTTTTTCTTGATATTTGATACACACAGAGTCTACTAAAACATAGCATTATTGTTATTATTATTATTATTATAACTGCTGTGCTTATCAAGAATCAATTTATTGAAAAACATCAATTTTATATGTTATAAAAAGTTATATTTTTTGCTACCTCAGCTCATAAAAAAATAACTAAAATTACAACCTCACTCATATAAATTCATACAATTTTTGCTCAATTATTTGCCAATTTGTGTACAGATGACCTACATCTAACCCCACCCTTAAACCTCCACCCACCCACCTCATAAAATATGAACAGATTGCTAGTGAGACTTTGTTGGAAGTTCTTATTGCAAAAAAACAAATAAATACACAAAGCATTTCCAGATTCACATTTGATCAAACTGCTAGCTGCTAGACAGAAAACTGTGAAAGCTACACTCTAACTCGTCAGATTTGATTATCTTCTATTTGTGATCTTCTTGCCCTAAACATCCCTTCCCTCACAGTCTTATACCTCCATCTTCACAGTCTCCACCTTCAGATTACATTCTTTATTAGCTAATTTATTCTGTCAGCTGGTGGTAGCGACATGCAATCTGATAGCAGTTAATTAGCATGCTAATTCATGGGACTGTATTGATGAAGGGATTGAGTTGGTTTGTGGCACTATCACCTGTTCAATACACCTGCCAGAGAGACACACTATCCGAGAGTTTGGCGTCCTCACTTCTCTTCACACTGTCAGCCAGTTTTCACACCAATCAATTCAGCATGTCAGTCACAGCACAGGGAGTCATTTCATTTTGTTGTTTGGGTTTTTTAGAAACTGAATAGTATATTTTAAGCTTCATCTTCATTCATATGTGGTAAGCATGACACCCTCTCTGCTGAAGCACTTGAACCTCTGTTGTAGCGGCCAAACTTGTGAAGAAATAATATCACAGTAAACCACAATGCTTCTGCCACAGGATCATTTGTTTTTAAAGATAAACGCAACTTTTTTATTTTTGCGACTTTATAATCCACAACTGCGATTTTGTGTCTCATGTGTCTCGTAAATACCATTGAGGAATTGTGTTGTAAACTCGTAATTGTAAGTAAAAAGTTCGAATTTTGAGATAAAATCTATTTTTTTTTCCAACAGGAGTAACAAGCTTTCATAGCCATCCACTGCAAAACCACAGCAACTTATTTTATTCATCTAACAAGGCTTGTGGGGAGTCAATCAATGATAGTAGTGCTCATCTTTGATGCTCTAAAAACAGCATAGTAAAAAACAGAACAACACAAACAAGAAAAAAAAAAGAAAAAGAAAAAAAAGTCAGGTGTTGAAAATTAATCAAAACAGCAACAGACACATGGGATAGACGCCCAGAACAAAGCAGACATTTTTAGTCAGGGATTGAACAAAATAAAAGGCCAGTGGTGCCCTTGGCGAGGGTGGAGCTTTGCACCACATCCCCGCTGTGAAATCATCAGCCAGGGTTGTGCCGGACTGGCCTTGGGCAGGAAGAAAAGCCACTATTTCTGCTAAAGCAGAACCAGAGGGGGTGGTAGGGGAGTTAATTGGCATCGGCCGGTGCCCAGATTAACATGCCTGGCTCTGGGGTAGCGGCCAGGGTGGGCAGGATGATGCTGACAGGCACCATGCTGGCACTAAAGGCATGTCAGGGCAGGTGTCGGAAACGGTTAGGGCTGGAAAGAGATTTCACTCAGCGGGGATGAGGCTTCGGCAGGGGTGGAGAAATGACACACCGGCTGACATATATCTTTTGCTCGCTGTGCTCCCATCAAAATATAACATTTAATTTCATTAGTCTTAATTCATGACCGTTCATCTGGACATTGAACTGTAAATTAGCAATTTTTCAAAACGCATCAGAGAATAACCAACGGTTTTATTTTAGATGTATGCAGGCAACAAGTCATTTGCACTGCATCATAACCTAATGAGCAATTTACATTGAGGACAACGCGCAGAACAATGTCCTGACAGTTACCCACATGTCAAAGTACTACAGTATTACTATCTGAGGGCATCAATCTACCATGGTACTACCACAATACGTAACCAACACAATAGGCAGTCTGCTAGAATTATTGGATGGAATCGTCTCTATTCTTTGCAAAACTTTAATCTAAATGTGCCCTCAAATGAAGCACTTTTGGCAGAGATAACACCTTCCCCATTATGAAGCCCTAATTGCAGGTTGGCTACATATGAGCGGTGCGATTAGGCAGCGGATCTGATAACGGCTCCGGAACCTTCATGCCTCTCTGCACATAGCACTTAAAACTCTCCTTAAGCAGCCAGACGTCAGCTCTCCTGCCATGCAGGTTTAAACACTTAATCGTCTTTAATTACACCATTTCAGCAGGAAAATTAGTATGGGAGTAATACGTCTAACAGTCCTAGGGCCTCATTTTTAAAACCCTCCGTAGATTTCATCCTAAAAGTGTACGTATGCTCAAAAGCTAGAATTCACAAACACACATGCACAAAAATATCTTTATAATCGCAGTCATACGTGCATCTCCACCACGACTCCTCCCAAAAATAACCTTATATGGAGCTTACCACGCCTAGTTTTACTATGCATATCCTCATTTGCATATAATTTTCATGCATATTCCCATCCACGTGACACTATGTTTAACATCATCAAAGGTACATTACAGAAATATAATATACACACTATAAATGCCATTTGTGCCATACATTAATTTTCCTGCTAAAAATCATCCAATATCCTTGTTATTTATTAGAAGAAATTTATCAAGAAAAAACTTATTTTGGTTTAACTTCTGCGTAACGACTTCAGTGCTTATCTCCCTGAGAGTTGAATATTTCATGTAAACGTCACTGTTTTTACTTCATTCATTCGTATCACTGCAGTTTGTGGGCATGGGTCAGAGTTTGCATTCAGGTGTTAAGTTAATTTTTTTATAAACCCCACTTTTCTGCTCTTTCAGGGTTGGTTTTGTGCATACGCACTGGTTATAAATGAGGCCCCACATCTTCAAAGCCCTTTCTGCGTGCGAACACAAGTGACCCACAGGTTTATAAATGCCTCTGAGCTGGAGCCATCATCCCAGAACAAAGCCAAGTTGGAGAAGTGCTTGGCAGAATGGATGTCAAAAGTCAGGTGATTAGAATACCTCCTCCTGTCCACCGCAGGTGTTTTTTTTTTTTTTTTTGCAAAGGAGGATAATGTTGCTCATTTTTTCAAGCTTTCTTCACCTCATTTAAATAAATCACAATCAGCTTCAACACTCTTTAAAACTGGACCTATACGATTTTTCTCCTTCAGCATGTGCTGAATTTACACATTAACATATTCATGAATTTAACAGGCAATTATGTTGTGGGTAAGGTCCTCATAGTGCAATTAATCTTAAGTAGTAGCTTTTGGGATTAAAAGGTGGTGGAGTAAAATAGGTGAGAGAATAAATTATATCCAAATCTCTTCATCAAGACATACAATATGGTTACAAGTTATTTAAGCAGTGCAACAAGAACAGGGCAGCCTGTAGGATTTCAGCTGAAGATAAGCACAGAATCCTAGCTGACCAAGTAAACGGTATACCGCTTATTGAAAATGGAAAACATTATAGCAAAAACATCACCAAAAGCAATTGATCCAATGTGTTTACAGTGGTCTACTGAAAATCTACTGTATGTTAATTGAACCACAGTTCAGGCAGTTGCCTAAAGAAATACATCAATTTGCATTGTGTGGATTGTAATGCAATTTGAATTAGTTAAAGGAATAGTTCACCCAAAAAAGAAAATTCTGTCATCATTTACTCCTCAAATAATTCCAAACTTGTATGAATTTATTTGCTCTGCTGAAGACAGAGGAAGATATTTCGGAAAAAAAAGTTCAAACCAGGCTGTTTTTTGGTCACCATTGGCTTCCATAGTAGGAAAAAAATTCTATAAAAGTCAATGGTGACCCAAAACAGCCTAGGATGAGTAAATTATTACAGCATTTTCTTTTTTTGGATGAACTATCCCTTTAACACTGACTTATATTTTAGGCATAATTTAGCAAGATCCACAGTTCAATGAAAATTGTTTTAAAAAATAACACTCACGAGTCATAAGTGCATATGAAATGTTGCCACCTACTGCTGTAACCATTTAACCTGCACAAGTATCACTAAACTGCCCACTAATTCCCATATTTACATTTATCTGTCTGGAGCGCTGTAATACAGGCCAGCTGAGTGATACAACAAGTGAAATCTCCAAGGGCTGTGAGACTGTTACATCAGCACTCTTGCAAAGTTGCATGACCAGTTTTGAGGACAGGATAAAAAAACATAAACATACGTATATTGCAAGAACCTCTTAAATCAGCTTTCTTTTTAAATATAGCCAGTGCCTCCTACCCATACTTGAGTTATTTGATTTCAAGAGGGGCACTAGGCTTCATTTGCATGCTCTCGGTATAATTGAGCCACATGAGTATAGATTTTTAGAACAGTGTTGAGTTACAGATCTATGTAAATGCTGCATAGCATATTTTTGACAATTCTAGTATGTTCTATGAATTATATTCCTGAAACTATTCCCATGCCAGTAGGGACACACTATTGTAATTTCAAATAAAATAAAAGTGTTGCATAGTCTTGTCAAACATGAAAAGGGCCATAAGGATCCGCAAAAAAAAAAAAAAAAAAATTCCCTATAGAAATTAAGAGGTGGATATGCTCATAAGTGACCGCAGAAGTTCCCACCGGACTCCGTAAACAAACCCACCTGCTCAGATCATTACATACATTCATGCCAAAAGTAAAAGCATTTCATATCGGAAATAAAAAAAAAACATTATATATATATATATATATATATATATATATATATATATATAACTAGGGATTTTAAAGAGAAACAGGCGACTTGGTGTCTCGGGCCGTAGAGTTTTCCTGAATCAAATTATAGTTCCGCAGCCGGCACCGCAGGGAACGGCTGCTGCTGGATGCATCACACACCTCTCCCCAGGCAGATCTGCAGGCAGTGGACACAGCTGAGGAAAATGAAAAATGATTTCTGCGAAAGGTTAGCTGCCATCATCCTCTCGGCCCGTCTCTGCTGGCGCCTGTCACTCTCCATACACCAGCTAACCTGATTCACAGCAAATAAAGACAGAACATATTCCGTCTGCTTTGAAGAGACTGTGCTCAAATCTAGAGGCAGATGGAGGCAGGCAAACTATATTGTTTTTAATTGTAATTTATATAGTCCACATCTACATATATTGTACAACAATACAACATCAAGTACAACTTTATATCAAAGATATGTTTCTCAAAATATTTTATTTTACAGACTCACAGGTCTGAATGTATTCATTTATTTAGTTTTATTTTTGGGGGGTAAACTATTATTACAGCAAGAATCGCCTCTGATTCAGTCAGTAAATAAGTTATTAGACTTTTATTTTACTAAGCTGAAAAACAAAGAAAGTACAGTAGAAATTGAAACCAGTTCTCAAATCCATAAACTATATTGAATCGCTCTATGGCTATATTAACTTAAATAAAAGTATGCACCTTGGTGAACGTTTTGTGCAACACCGTTTTTACAGTACGTACAGTACCTCACTGCAGTTTAAAGAGAACTGTCCACTGAGTGGCGCTAAAACACAGGTTCAATACATACACCCTGGCACATTTGAATTGCATTAATATAGTGTATTTATTGACATTGTTTTGTTTTTTTTACAGTAAATATCCGGGACTGACAAAATGTTGGAAATATGCCCTACACTAAATACTACTCTATACCCAGAGGTGTTAACAAATGCAAAACTGATATAAAAACACATTTGTCGATGTGACCATGTCATTTCAACTCCCTTTTACTCAGATTTTGTTGAAGCAGAGTCAAACAGGATCTCCTCGTCTCTCGACTACATCTCTGTACTCTGTGAGCTACCCAACAAACCCAGCATCTATGAAAACACATAGATATGAAGCTGGATATGTGTGATGTGCTAACGTCCAAAATGATCAGTTTCAAATATCCCAGCATATTAATATTGTTTTGGAGTCATAACGTGATATTCTTCAAGTAATTGTGTGAAAATTATGCTTTATTAATCAAAACTCTATACATTTTATAAAGGAATAAAAGGTGTCAGAATTGTACTGCCTTTAGTGTTGAAACTGCAGTGATATGTACAGGTTGGTATTTCATGTCTCGCTAAAAAAGCACACCAAGGTAGGCTTATGCCATGAGACCAGGTCGATGTTTAGCCTGCTGTAACGTTGTGCATAGCCTATGTGTATCAGGACAGAGTGCCGTAGTTGTCATATTTATATGAATGTTTGGGTGCCAGTATAAGCTCAAGAAGCAAACGTAGAAAAGTTAGGCATACTCCTCTCAGAAAAAAACATGAATAATCATAAAAACAATTATAATTCATTATAATATGTTGTCGATGTCAGTCGGAAACCTTCTAATTCCAAATTTTGTAAATTTGATATTTTTTCACAAATTGATGCTATTGGAATACAATTTGAGATTATAATTTTTTTATATTATAGTTAGATTATAGTTTTTATAACACACAATGAACACCATCTAAAATCTTCAATACTTACATTAAGATAGTTTCTATGAATATTCATGACATGATACAATATATTATAAAGTTATTTATAATGCATTATGCATTCAGTGTAATGCCTTAAGAACACCCTTATAATGTATTATAAATACAGGCTTCATAGAAAACATTTGGCCAAAATGACCATTTTTTTAGCTTAAAACTAGCCTTGCATTTTCCAACTTATTTTGCCAGCACAGGTCACACATTGTTAACTGGCCTGGAAATGTACCCTCGTTTATTGTTTCTTTCTCTCTCTCTCTCTCTGAACAGGGTATATTTATACATGATTACGTGCTTAATATATTCCTGTGTGAGCACTGCACATTAAGAATCCAAATGATACGCAGCTAAAATGAACACAGTGCTAACTTATGTATGTACTGGGGGTTACATGCTAGTAGCAAGTGCATGGGTCACATGATGAACATGCTAATGCACAGACACACTTAACTTGCAAAGCTGCGAACAACCACACAATCGAGCATAAATATGAGTATGCAAAACATTTCACTTGCCAGTTAACTAGTTTGCCACACACAAGTCTTGGTTTACGATGTGAAACTTATGAAAGAAAAGAAAAAGTAATCAAAAGCAACTTTAAGCTCTTTTTCATACTCTTACACAGGAGCAGAATCAATGCTGCAGTCTCCAGCATCATCAAAACATGCTCAAACTCTTATAAAAGACTAAATCTTGTGTTCTCTGCAGACGGGGACAGATGGAAGACTCAAAGACATTTAAGAAGAAAGGCAGTAAGAGGAAAGTACACGAGACAAAGGGCAAAGTCAGAGAGCTGTAAAGAAAAAACGCAAATGCTAAAATCAATATATAGAACTTTGCTCTGACGCTCGACTCTTCAAAATGACAGATACTCGGTCAGAAGCATTTTTCAGAATGGTTTGTTTTGTTTGTTTCCTCCTTTCGTAGGAAAGGGTGCAAAAAAAACATGAAAGGTCAAGTGTTACAGCAGTTAAACCATTATGGATATTGACTGTATCTTTGTTTCATTTATCTGGAAGGAGCGCGGGAGACAGCGCAAATACCAAAGAGGTCATTTACCAAGGTGGGAGGTTTTTAAAAGGAAAGTTTGCAGTGGAGCGACCAAGAGGGAAGTCAGACTTGACAGACAGATATTTGTTACTAATATCCTCTGTTCTGCCAGACACAGTTGTCTATTCTCTTAGATCAACACCTGGCACTGAGAAAGGAAACAAGGATGCCGCCATCTGTGTGATTACTTATGAATAAAACTCATCCTGCATTATAAATGTCTGTTTGCTACACAGGAGAAATTCCGTCTCTGAATTGCTTCCTCTGAATATAATTTCCTTTACTTATATGTGAGGGATTATTACATTTTCCTAAAATAACTTCAGCATCTTTGTCTGACTCAAATGCAAGTCATATATTTTAGTACATAACCAAATACCACAACAAGTACAGTAGCTACCGCTTTAGATTTGTACTGTATATACATATTTATTGATTTATTGTTTATTATATATTTTTATTTGTATGCCGGCCTATTATCTGTGAGCTCAAACATACCTCTTCTATAACGAATATGACTACATTTCTGAATCGAAATATATTTTTGGGAACATAAAGAAAGATAAAAAATGTCAGGTTTGGTGCATATTTGTTTAAATAAGATGTGTTTAAGGAAAATATGTTACTTTTATATAATTGCTATTTATTTATTTATTTTAATTGTAATTTATTTCATTTATTTATTTTTCATTTCAAATATTTTTATTGTTCTTTTGTGCATGATTACAATTTCTAATTTAAAATTTGTGGGACATACAATCAAAAATGTCAGGGTTGGTGTAACCAATATTCAGCGTTTAAAAAAAACAAACCAACTAACTAAAATTAAACAAATCTCTTAGTATAACATGCAGTTTTGCATACACTCAACATATTCAAGGTATATACTTGTATTTTACTTGCGTATATTGCATTTTACTTGATGGCTACACCACACAGCTTTTTGTAAGCGAGTGAGTGAGTGAGTGAGTAAATAAAGGAATACATATTTATAGTTTTAATTAAGTATATTTATAGATATTACATTTAGCATTCCAGAGTGGCTTACAAAGGAGGACAATGGAAGCAATACAAATCAACAAAAGAACAATGATATGCAAATCTGTTCATTTGCTCGTTTGTTCATTTGTTCAATCATTCATTTATCCATTTATTCATTGTGCAAGGCATATTTGCTATATTGCTAGATAATGACATTTAAAATGGGCTTTTCATTTAGTCTGAACAAACGTGTAGATCAGGTCCTATCTGTAGCTGGGTTCATTCGAATACAGAAACGGTCTTCAACGCACACAATCATAGTGGATTAATTACAGAAGTGCACAACTAGTCCACAGAGAAGCCTTATAATCAAACAAACACATAAAGAAAAGAAAAGAGTGTCTTTTTCTTTTGTTTCCCTGAGGGAAATGCTTCGGTCCCTCACAAACACAGGTGCTCGGTAACAGAATGCTTAAGACCGGTACAGCGATCTCTGTCTACATCCTGTTATACTCAGAGGTACAAGAGCTATAAGGGGTAAAATATGAAAGCGACTGCTGGCTCTGTTGTTTATCATTCTCACTAGGAGCAGTGCAGCTATGTTTCTGATTCTTCATCTTTATCTAAACTATTAGAGAAGACTTATACTCTCGTCTAGAGGAAGGGGGTAAAAAATGACGAGTCCTGGCCCTCTGATAAAAATGTTAACTAGGTGAGTGTCAGAGAGATGGATTGCGTGCTGTCAGGGAGAGCAGGAACATGAGAATACATTGATATTTCTCATTACATTGCCCTCTCCCCCGTCTTTGTTTTTCCGCTGAAACTCTGGCGCGGAGGAAGGAGGGCCCAGCGATAAATCACGCCCCAAATAACAACCGAGCCGCCCCCAACCGCTACACCAAATATGATCGCTCGCTCACTGTTCCGCCATACTTTGCGAGAAGCAGCCATCGATAACGATCTAATGAACAAAGCTATCAAACGACATCGGGCAGAAAAAAAAAGGATAGAGGGTACAAGAGAGAGAAAGTAGGAGATACATGATTTCAAAGTCTCTAAGCGGCTCAGCCTACAAAATGATAATCTTCCCCAAATTGAGAGAAGTCTGCTGATGATATATCGATTGCCTAGATAATGAAACGAAGGGGAAAATCAGCTAAATAAAAGACGATCAGAGATATAAATAAATGAGACTTGTTCAGTGGTGAATTTTCAGAGGCGTTTTGGAACAGATTTAACGACTGATACCTTGAACTGAACACTTTTGACTAAAAATAGTGATACCGCATGAACCAGTTTGTGCTAAAAATAGAAATGATCACAGCTTTGATGCCAAGGATCCCCAAATATGATGGCCCACTTTCTATGCAAAGGCAGAAATTATTTAATATATTTAAAATGATAAATTCATTCATTCATTCATAAATAACCTTAAAATAATAATAATAGTTATTATTATTATTATTATGTGGGGACAAATCTGAAAGAAGGACAAAAAAAGCTTTTATGATGCTTGACAAAACTAGCATTTGTTGTCAAAGAATGTAAACCAAAAAAAAAAAGCAAAACTAAATCTTATCTTTTCTCAACGGTACTGTAGCTTTCCAGATAGAAGTGGGTAGAGTACCCAAAAACTGTCCTCAAGTAAAAGTAAAAGTACTTATAAAAATATATGCTTAAGTAAAAGTAATAGTCTGAATAGCTACTTGAGTAAGAGTAAAAAATATTGGATAAAAAAAACTACTCAAGTAGTTAGTTACTAGTTACTTTGGATCATATACTGAATACCTACTACAGTCTAGTTTTATTTTGATATATAGATACATATATCATATATATATATAAAAAGGGTGTGATGAGATCTCATGGCATCTCGTGGATAGTGGTATGATGCGTCACAACAAATCTCCGACGGGAAACTGCTGCCGCGTTCTGTTTATGATGTGCTGACACAAATTCCAAATGGTTTTCAGTGGTTGCTTTATCGCGTCCAGTGCAGGCAGACCTAGGTCCGGGGTATACTTCACTTTCTGTGTTCCATTCTGTCTCGCGCACAGCCACAAAGTATACTCAATCGCAGATTAGTGCGGATTTTAATTTTTTTTAAATTCATTGTTAACTACTTGCCTGTCAGTTTGTGGCAAAATATTTTGCAGTGTCCACATGTTGTTTATTACTGCATGTAGGTTGCTTGCGTAGGACTTCTAGCGATACAGACCATAGTGAGCAAATAGGCCGATACGGGAGAAAGACGTGATGTAACAGTTAAGTGCAGAAGCGGACTCTGGACTGGATAACAATGATTACTGGAAACTAGGTGTCCCGACCAAGCAAACCATAGGCAACAGCGGCAAGGAACCAAGACTTCACGTGGAAGAAAGCGGGCATAACAACACATTTCATATTTTGGTGGAAAACCTTTGTTCATTGAACTTTTCATAATCAGATTCCCCAATTCCCTCACTAGATTCTGAGAAATCAAATAATGAATTTAATTTAGATGTCTAGAGTTAAATGTCTGGGCAGAATCTAACTGTCCTCTCAACCCAGAACCGTCTTTAACACTCCTCCACCGATAGATTGACAGGCGTGTGATTATAATCCTCACGCTGTCGTTTTAATATCTCCTCATTAAGTAGCCCTGTGGAGAGTGTTTGTTCTGTTCCTGAGATGTGTGACTCTGCTCTTGACAGCAAAGCCATTAAAAGTTGCAAAAAAAAAAAAAAATCTTAAAAAAAAAACTTAGAATATTACGTTGTGAGTGATATGTCATATGCCAGATTAGATTTTAGATTTGAAAATGCATTTAATATTACGTGCAACAGATGACAATACCAATAACATTATATTGCTCAAAACAATAATACTTATTATAAAAATTGCCACTTGTTAAATTAAGTGACACTGACATGATGTTATTTTCAAAGCCAAACTATGAGAATGGCATTTCATAAAACTATTAATGTTTCATAACTCTTGGATGAATTTGGGGAGATTAGAAAACCTTGAAACCAGGAACCTATAAAGTTGTGTTTTTGTTTTGTTTTTTCTTCATGAGTATGGGGACATCTTTCAACACACCATTTAGCAAATGGGCATTTAATACATTAGGGATGAGAAATGAGAGACAACAAACAAATAAAGTCCTGTTTCTTGGAATCCATCCAGCGCCTACATCCCATAATACTTCTGCTGCAATGGCAGGTTTTGGTCAAACATGAATCTTCAATTAGGAAAGGATTATTTCACCCAGATATATACAGTGGAGATCAGAATTAGAAAACAACCTATAATTTACTAACTTTCAAGGTCACTGCTTAGTCCTATTTGAAGCTATCTTAACAGGGCTATTTATTTCATTAATTAATTGTATTGTACTGACAAGCAATTGCAGCTGCAGCGTTGAACTGGTTCCCCATTGAGAGTCTCTGCTTTATCCTATTTTCTTGTGCATCCTTTGTCTTAAGTGAAAGACCAACCTTTAAATTAATTAGTGTTGCTGTAAATGTGGAATATTAGAGGAATCACAGATCTGGAATTAACAACTTCTCTCAGCAGTGACTGAAAAAGTTGGCCTTCAAAAAGGTCGGTTGTCCATTTAAGAAAAATGCATGAGAAAACAGGAAAATGCAGAGACTGTCAATGGTCAATCAATTCAACACTGCAGCTGGAATTGCTTGCCAGTTCGGTGCTGAACAGTGTAAGGATGTGTCTCAGCATGTTTAAGAGAAGTTGGACTGAAAACATTCCTTTTTCCCGAGGAAATCGCTCCCCCGAATATGCCAAGCCCCTGAGCGCCCCACTTCAGCCTGCTCATGGCCGAGGGCGTCACCCTGCAGCAACCAGATCTTCTGCTCCGTTCCCGGCTGAAGCACACGATGCAAGGCTGGCTGCACAACATCAAGCTAGCTGCGGGCCCACGCAGAAGAAGCGCCCCTGAGACAGGCAGCCCAGAGGAGATGGAAGTTGCTCTTCGGGGGACGACAACAAAATCTTGCCCCCACCCCTGGAGGAGGGTATCCGTGCACTCAGCTGCCGTTGACCCATGAGTCGGCGGTACCCAAATTTTCACAGAAAGAGCAAATTTCCATCCCTCTGGGCCCAGTGCCGGGGGGAGGATCCCATCTAACTACTCTGTTTTCTCCACAGATGCGGACCCGGAGCCCTGGATCGCCAGTGCGGGAACCAGTGGAGCAGGTAGGGGCTGGCCCGAGCTGCCGGACTCGCCCCGAGGAGGTTCATCTTTCTGGGGCCGTTCCCCTCCCTGGTTCCCCACCAGGCTGCCCCACCACAGGCATGGCATTCACCGTACCCTTGATACCCCTGGCGACCCGGTTGGGGGTCTGGTAACAGGCCCATCCTGGACCTCCAAACTCTGAACCGGTCCCTTCTCAGGATGCCGTTCAAGATGCTCACACCGAAGCGCATAATAGCATACATCCGGCACCAGGATTGGTTCACAGCCATCGACCTGAAGGACGTGTACTTTCACATCTCGATTCTGTCTCGCCACAGACCCCTACTGCGGTTTGCGTTCTAGGGGGGAGTGTATCAGTACAAGGTTCTCCCATTTGGTCTGTCCCTGTCTCCCCGAGTCTTCACCAAGCTCGCGGAGGGATCTCTGTCTGCCTTGTGGCAGATGGGCATCCGCATAGGGCTGCTCCATATGAGACCGCTTCAGCGTTGGTTACACTATCGAGTCCCCGAGATGGGCATGGCACCGTGGCACACTTCGGATTGGCATTTCCCCGGAGTGTCGCTGCCTTTTCAGCCCGTGGTCAGACCCTGCCTTCCTACGGGCGTGAGCGCCCCTAGGGCAGGTGTCCAGGCATGTTGTGGTACACACGGATGCCTCCTCCACGGGTTGGGGTGCTGTATGAAACGAGAAAGCAGCTTCCACAGACTGCTGTGGCATATCAATTGCCTCGAGTTGCCGGCCGTGTTTCTGGCCCTGCTTCACAAGCACGTGCTTGTCCGGACGGACAACACTGCAGCCGTAGAGTACATCAAACATCAGGGTGGACTACGCTCCCGGCGCATGTCGCAACTCGCCCGCCATCTGCTCCTGTGGACTGGGGACTGAAATCGCAGCCGACCAGCTCTCACGGCAGTCCACCCACCCTGGAGAATGGCGGCTCCACCCCCAGGTAGTCCAGCTGATCTGGAGTCACTTCAGCGAGGCCAAGATAGACCTCTTCACCTTCTCCGAGTTCTCCCATTCCCGGCTGTATTACTCCCTCAACGAGTCGCCCCTTGTCAGGGATGCACTGGCACACAGCTGGCCTCCGGGGCCCAAGTACGCCTTTCCCCCAGTGAGCCTCCTTGCATAGACCCTGTGCAAGATCAGGGAGGATGAGGAGCAGGTTCAGCTGGTAGCGCCATACTGGCCCTCCCGCACCTGGTTTGCCGACCTAATGCTCCTCGCGGCAGCCCCTCCTTGGAAAGTCCTTCTCTCTCAGGGGGGTGGGCACGATCTGGCACCTGCGACCAGTCTAGAGCACCCTCAACAAGGCAGGCCTATGCTCTGAGATGGGGTCTGTTCGTTGACCATGAGGACCCACAGAGATGATCGATTGCAGTTGTGCTTTACTTCCTGCAGGACAAGTTGGAGCGCAGGCTGTCCCCTTCAACTCTCCTTCAACGCATCGGATTAATCTCCCAAGACTGCCCTCAGTACCCTCTTGGGACCTTGCCGTTGCTCTAACTGGCCTGCAGCAAGCTCCGTTTGAGCCCGTAGCATCAGTAGAGATAAAATACCTGTCATTGAAGACAGCACTCCTGATTGCTCTGGCCTCCATCAAGAGAGTTGCTGTGTCCTGTACGCGCATTGCGCCTCTAAGTTTACTGCACTCGGAGCTTCAGACGCTCTCAGCAGCTCTTTGCCTGCTTTGGAGGTAAGCAGAAAGGGAATGCTGTAATGGAGATGTTACATCCCCTTTGCCATGTCCCTGGGCCACGCTGACGCCGACTCGGCTCCTCAGCGAAAACCTGCGAGTGCATTCCAGCCGTGCCCTATTATATTATGTATATGTATATATATATGCACCTGGCTGTAATTATTGCACGCCAATATTCATTGGCCTTTTCTCAAAGACTTGAAGACGTTTGGTCTCTCATGTGAAATCCCATATGTAACGTCTCCGTTCCCTCCTTCAGGGAACGTGGGTTACCTACGTAACCTTAGACGTTACTGTATTAGCTAACATGAGCAAAGAATAATACATTTATTACAGTATTTATTCATCTTGATTAAAATTTGTTAATAAAAATACAACCATTCATTGTTATCTCAAGTTAGCTTACAGTGTGTTAACTAATGTTAAATCATTCTCTAATAATTTTATGCTTTAAACGGCTGCAACTAGTTCACAGAGTTATAACGTTATGTAAATTTCAATCAGACCAGTTTTGTGAACTGGACTTGACTCATAAAGAATGATTTGTTTATTGATCAAAAGCTGTGTGAGTGTTAGCAAGAGAGTCAAATTCCAACTTCATGGCTGACCTCTGACTCGACGGAAGACATAAGCTGCATTCGTAACGTAAGCTGAGAAGAGAATAGACGAATGAAGACAGAGCAATACTAAGCACCGGTAAAGAATTAAAAGTCAAAAATGAGAAGTAAAAAAAAAAAAATGTCACAGGATTTCACTTAAATAATGAATGCAGCATACATCATACATCGAGTCAGAGGTAAGAACTTGCCTTTTTCGCGAACACGTGTACAGGACCGAGTTTGGACAGCCCTGGCTTTAGGGGTTAATAAAATATGGGGTAAATAACATTTTTTGGGGGTGAACTATTCCTTTAAACTCCAGCTGCAGAAAACCTCTCCCCTCCACCTTTTACTGACTTCTTCACTCACTTGGACTTTTCCCTCAGTTTGATGTTCAACAAATTGTTTCCGATTGCTCTAAAGTAAATTAAACCTGCTTTCATTAATAAAGTGATCTTTGGACCAGTTCTCCTCTATCCACATGACCTGCAAAGGTATATCGTTAAAACTTTACAATAAGGTTAACAACATTAGTTAACATAAAATATGAACGAACAATGCTTCTAAGTTGTATTTATTAAAAATAGAATTGTTCCTTGCACAAAGCTAGTCAATGACTTTAGAAAACTCTCAATATAGAGCATGAATTAAATTAACTTCTATCATAGCTGAACAGTATTTTGGAAATGTGAAAGTTTGATTCATTGTCTCTATTCATTGTGACTGCATAAAAAGAGTGATCAGCACAACTCAATAAAGTCAACAGGAAGTCAGGTTTAGAATGATGAGAGTGATATGATAAGCAGTCAGTCTTTTCTTTGGCAAGGTGACATTGCAAAGGAAAGTGGAAATGCCATCAGGTACATCAGACAGAGCAGGAGCACAAAAGACTGTATCTTTCACACAGGAGCTGTCAGGCTCTTTACGACCACACTGCGGGAGTCTACTGTAGCATGTCACATCGTCTCAATAAAGTGACAAATAAAACCGCACGCTGGAGTCTCATTGTTAACCGTGCTGGATAAACAACCCTAACTGTGATGGCTGAAGTCGTGGTGCTTTTGTTTGGGAAGAGGCCTGTGAAGAACTGAAGGAGTGAAGACTTTATGAAAAAGCCTAAATGAAAGTTGTCATCAAAGCTGAAGAGTGCAGTCTCTGCAGAATTGCAAAAATAATAGCTATTTTCCTGAATGCTACACTGTATTCCCGAACAGTATAACCTACTTATAAAAAAATAACTGTACTTAAAACTGTGAAACAGTTCATTCAACTTAAAACTTTTAAGTTTGTTCAACGATTTGGGCGTTTTAACT